>ML813900.1:83949-94394 GCA_009831015.1 Picea engelmannii
GGGGGGGGGGGTCCGAAAAACATCTTGGGCCGTTGATCTGCGCGCCTGCTTCTGAGCCGCAGATCTATGCGCATTGTTTATCACACATTCCAGATCCCCCCCCTCCATTAAAGGCAGAATGGACGGGGGGGTTCGGAATCCAATGTTGACCGTAGATCTGCGCACTTAAACCTGAGTCATCCATATGCGCGCGGGTCTTATCAGTAATTCCAGACCCCCCCCCCCCCCNAAAGATAGAACGGTTGGGGGGGTCCGGAAAGATCTGTTCACCGTAGATCTGCCTGCATTCATCTGGACCATTGATAGATGAGCGGAGCATAAGTAAGGGCACATAAAATACATGCGCCGAGAGACTTAGGACAAGTGCATTTCACGGGTTCTTCCAAGGTTTTTTCATGTCTACACCACCAAGGGGTTAGTCAAACAACATTTTAGGTATCTAAATCATGGTATAACATTGATCATCAAGTTGGTTTTATTGAAATAAAGACACTAGCCTATACTCTAACCTGGTTCTCTTTGACAATTAACCCAGATTAAACTGTTGGGTTAAGAATTTACTCTACCCTGGGGCTATCTGACCAAGATTAGACAGTCAGGCCAGATTTATTCACTAATCTAACCTATACACTTTGGCTAAGATTAAACGGTTTAACCAAACTTATTCACTAACCCTATCAACATCAATTTAAAGAGAACTTGGCCATGCTTGAAAGGTATGGACCAAGTTACTTATTATTTCCTGGGGCTTTTATTGAAACTCTTTTATGCCCTCTTTTCTTTTCTTTTCTTTCTTTTTCTTTTCTTTCTTTTTTTTTTCTTTCCTTTTTTCTTTTTCTTTTTTCTTTTCTTTTTCAAATTATTTGCAGAATGAAAAATCATTTGTCAACAAAAACACTAGAGACAGGTAATATCCCAATCACCAGTTGATCCTATAACTTATAGGGTGATAACACACCCGATGTTATGCAACCATAGGCACAACAGCAGGTTGGTGTCAACTTTTTCCAACCTTCTTCGATATAGAAGGTTCAAGCATTTCAACATCTAAATACATTCAACCCATCCACCCAACAGACCAACTCAAAGAAGAAGGACAAAAATAAACCCAATTCCAACTAGGGAAATGGGGGCAACCCCTAGTAACAAAAACCTCCAGTAGGGGGAAACCTTGATGTTGGTAATAAAAACCACAACACTAACAAAAATAGTGGCCAACAACATCAGGGGAAGAAAAACAATCTTATAACCAAATTCCCTTATGAATTATGTAATAAGTATGGACATTATACTCACCACTATCCCCAAATCGTAGACTTTAAAAGGATGAAGGAATCTATGAACACCCAAGGCCCCCTTGCCCCTCACGGTTCACTGTAGGTTCAGTATAATTTCCCTCAACCACCACCACCACCAGTCTAACACAACCCATTCCCTCACCAAGGAGTGTTTACTACACAGTAAGAGACATGGCCCTCTACCTATCCAACAAGACAATATCCAGCTTAGGACAAGCTCAACCCAACAATTCTTCAACCCATAGCATTCTCATAGCATATGAAGACATCCATCTTCAGACTCACAACCATCAATATGGCATGTATTCTAACTCTATTTCAACCACATTGGATGCACCGAAATTACCATTAGGTACCCCTTGGATGATCCTACATCTTAGTGGTGACCCCACCCCACATGTACAAAGAGCACCTCTACGGATTATTTCTCATAACCCACATGTTAGGGAAACACATAGCTATAGCATCGTGGTTGAATTGGCACAATCCCCCGCAACCATGTATATACTTGAGGTCTTGCAAACATGTTCTTCAAAAAGGAAATATTGTTATCCACATTAGGGGCAGTCGACCCTTCCGACTCGCACCTTATTACTTTTGATTTGAACAACTTGGAACCTCGACTCCCCTCCTTGGTTTCTTTCCAAATCCTAGTCATGGCCTAGAAGATAATCATTCACCGATGTATCGTTGATGAGGGAGTATCCACATGCATCATGTCCAAAATCATCTAGCAAAAACTCGTCTCCCCTGAGCTAGTCCCTTCTGGTATTATCCTTCGGGCCTACATTGGTCGCTCATCCCAACTTGAGGGTCTTTTTTAAAACATCCTCGTCAAGCTAGCAGGAAAAATGTTCTTGATTGACATCAAGGTCATTGATGCCCCATTGGACTATAACATATTACTTGGACGTCGTTACATGTACATGATGCAGACAGTGGCCTCCTCTATGTTTCACACCATGATATCCCCTCATAACGGGAAGGTCATAACGATCGACCAATTAACACATTATGAACCTCACCCCACCGTGAACTTGGATAATATTCTTCCCCTCATCATGACACAACCAAAATTTTCACCATTCATGGAAATGGATCTAGGGATCTTCCAAGACTTCTCACTCCTTAGCACATACCAAGGTGACCCACCATGCATGCCACCCTCAGAATCTTCCCAAGTGTGCACAATCACTTTTGTTATGGAAGAACCCATACCATAGTCTACCATGAAGACAATCATGCCACAGTCTACCACTGAGACACCCATACCCCATTCTACCCCTAAGACAACCCCCGTGAATGACCAACCTATGATTTTACAAATCACTCCTCACCCCCTAACCCAAATATCATTCTTCTACCCACCATTAAGAGTTTTGGCATACTAGGTAGCTCATACCCTCACGCTTCCCAATATGGTGATAGTTATCCATGTTTGGTATCTTGACCCACCATCTATGGTACTAGTACCATCACTTCCCCCTCAAATAGTTCCATTACCCATGCAGACCCTAGTTCCACCAATATTACCACAACTTGGTCACACGATTGTGGGAAAGAATACCAACACTTGGGGCAAGAAGAAGAAATATTGGGGATATACTCAAGCCACACCTAGATTACAAACCTCGTTGAATGACCGCCATTAGAAATCTTCAGGAGGCCCTCCATGCTATAGGGTCTCGTAGCATTACATCCACCCCCCATGGTGCTTCTAACCCACCTACACAGGAGGAGGTACCCTCATCTCCTTCTCCATCTGATTTTCTGGTATGACTATGGAAAGATACACTTCCTCTTGTCCCACCTAATTCCCAGGAAAGCCCTCAGAAAAAAAAATTCTTCCTCCTCCTGGAGACCATGACACTCACACATGTGTACATACCAGTTACATTTCTTCAAATGAAGGATCATTACCTTCAGTTGAACAACCAGACCCTATTAAGGATAGCACCCATCTTCCATCTCTCGAAATACCTACAAACATCATTCAGCCACAAGCCCATCTCGTTTTTACTACCTCAACATTTGTCAATTCTTCAGCACCCAACACTATGTCAATATCATGTGAGATGTCTGGATCCATCAGGCCACCCTCTCTCGTTCATACCTTTGAGAGGTATTTTCTTTAACATGTCCTTCGTTCAAACAAAGACATTCTCAAGGCCATGATGACCCCTGACTACCCATGGGACACAATGCATCATCGATCATTCTTCCTACCTCAAGATGCTTTCCAACCTACCACTAACACCAATGTTTTTACAGTTGAAACTAAGGAATTCATTTCTCTTAGGCATATAGATTGCTTCAAAAACCCAATCCCTTCCCCTGATGCTTTTGAAGAAGGGAGCATGGCCAACATTTCTCCAACCATCAAGGTGGGCATTTCCATAAAACAAGGCATCATCGAGGACATCATCCTTGGTGCCACATGCTCTTGAGAATAAGTTTTTTCATGCAAGGATATTTTTCAAGAGTATCAAGATATTTTTGCTTGGTCATGCTGAAATTTCCAATATCTACCCCACCATTATTGAACATTGTATTGACATGTGGCCTGATGTTCCACTCGTTCACCAAAAGCAGTGTCCCCTTCATCTCTCCAAAGCAATGGATATCAAATAAAAAATCGATAAGTTGCACATATCCGAGTTCATTTACCCCATTATGTATACATCATGGATCTATAAACATGTCCCTGTTAACAAAAAATAGGGAACCATCCATGTCTGTACAAACTTTAGAGACCTAAATCAAGCTTGTTCCAAGGACAAATTTCCCACCCCTTTCATCGATAAAGTAATTGACGCTTGGGTTGGACATGAAGCCATGTCATTTATGATCGTATTATCTAACTAATACCATATCCAAATTCGCCATGCAGACCAATACAAGACTTCATTCCCCACACCATGGGGCACTTTCACATATCACATCATGCCCTTTGGTCTCAAAAATGTTGGAGCCACTTTCCAATGGGAAATGACTTATGTCTTTCATAATCTCTCTCACCTCATCCTTGCATACTTGTACAATCTCATGGCTCAGTCCAGGAACCAATCCCAACATCTTGTGGATCTTCACATCATCTTCCAAAGGTGTCATCAATACAAAATTCGTTTAAACCCCCTTAAGTGTGTTTTTTGCATCATCGCTTGCTGTTTTCTTGGATTCATAATATCCCAACAAGGGATCACGGTGGACACCCTCAATGTCTAATCCATTAGTGAAATTTCACCTCCCGAGACTTTGCACCAGTTACAAAGCCTACAAGGAAAAGCCAACTTTTTATGTCTGTTTGTTCCCAATTACGCAACTTGCACCCACAACTTCTTACACATGTTATGCCAAAACATCCCATTTAAATGGGAGAATCAAGCTTAACAAAAATTTTAGGTACTAAAAGCAACCCTCTCAAAATCCCCTTTAATCAATCCCCCCGTCTTTGATAAAGATTACACACTATACCTTTCAACCTAAGAAGTATTGGTTGCATGAGTCCTCATCCAACAAGGTGAAGATGGGTGAGAAAAATTCATCTACAACATCAGTAAGAACTTATCAGGGCCTCCTTTAGACTACAATCATAAGGAAAAGTTGGACATGGTTGTGGTTCACGTAGTCCAGAAACTGTGCCATTACATTTTTCTACAAACCACCAAGGTCGTCACAAACTCCAATCCCATGCAATACTTACTTAGTTTGTGCCAAATTAATGGAATATTTTCCCAATGGATTGTAATTCTCCAAGAATTTGATCTAAAGTTCACCACTCCTCAAATTAATAAGGCACTTATTCTCACATAATTCATCACTAATTTAACATCCAACACCAAGGACACACCAGGGAATGAAAACTTACCCAATGGGCATATATTTGTCCTCTCATCATATTACCCTTGGTATGGTAACATCCTCACCTACCTTCACACCCAGAATTTTGTTAAAATGTTGTAGCTCGGATAGATGCTTCTGCATTGGCTCAAAGTCGAAGCATGCAGAAGTCATCAAACAACGTTCTCAAGATTACTTTATTGTTATAAAGTGACTTTTACAAAAAGCACATTAATTAATTATTAATTAATGTTGGCTTAGCTAAAGTTCAAAAATTAAACTAAAGTAAACTTTAGATTATATAGTGATCGTTGATCTAATTCGATCTCGTTCGGAGATATAATGGTAAAAGAGAAAATTGAGAGGGTAATTCGACTTGGTTGAGGAAGAGATTGAGATCGTTGAAGAGGAGAGGAAAAGAAAGAACAACTAGGAGAAAATTGAGTGGAAGAAAGTGTGCATTTCCCAAGGAAACCAACAAGCATGCAAATCGACACAGGGATAAGCACAAGCATCCATCACACAAATCGAGGTAGGTTGTGTTGTTACTAGAGTTGACTCTAGGTTGCAATAGAGCCAAGCCTAGTACATTTTCAACCAACTTATGAGTAGTAAGATGGCCCTTCTAGTCAAAGGGGGATCCCCCATATGATTTCACAATATGAGTTGCTCAATTTTATCAAGCAACACTTAAACATTAAAACACAATGGCCAGATTTAAGATAATAAAATGAAGGTCAAGCATGGCATAGGAAATAAGCCAATGGACTGAATAAAAGGTAATAAACCTCTCAGATTAGTAGCCTAAATCTATTGGGCATGGAGTCTCAATCAATTAGAGAACTGAAACTTAATAATGAAAGGTTGAAGGAAAGAGAACACAATGAATCTCAACAATATAAAGGGCGAATGCAATCTCTATAAAACTGAGATAAATAAATGACCATTTACTGGTCATTGACAATGATGAATCCAACAAAAGGACAATCAATACATATAAGATAATATATCAGAGTTATGTTTGATATTGAGTAAAACATATTAAAAATAAAGGTCATGTCTTACTCACAGTAAGACAGAGGAAATTCTCTATTTTTAGATGATTATTTTATAATTTGCAACAGTGGAAGTAGTACCAAATTGTTGCACATCCAACCCTAACAATAATCTTATAGCAATTTAGAAATGAACACTGATGGCATATTAAGAAGCTTAAAACAGAAAAAAGAAAAGAAGAACAAGGCTCTCATTGAAATGAGCAATGAATCCAATCAATTAAAGCTTGATGTCTGAGAATATATACAACAACCCTATGGATTTACAAAAAATACAGTCTAGTCGCTCAAAGTATTCCTAAGCTGCCATCCTATTATAAATTCCAAGAATTTTTATATGAAAACCATCATGCAAGTAAAATCAAAACACCTACTGTAAAAATTCAAAATTTTTTATTTTAGAATTTATCCTATGTTCTAACATTACGCTTCATTTGGGGATTGTGGCTCCTTGTGAGGCACTAAAGAACCGTAAATCACGTGCCTCTATTGGGTAAATGGAATCTTTATTTTCCAAATTCAATTTTTTTTTATTAAAATAAAAATAAAACTTTTTTGTCACTTTTCAATATTAATCTCATATCATAAGAAGTATTAGAATTATTGATGGTTTTAATTCAAAACATGTTGAACTCTTGGTTTCAAGTAAAACTATTAAAGAATTTCTTTATCAAAAAGTACTATGGAGTTATCTAAGGTAATCAATTAGAATCAAGCTAAAACATTAGATTTCAAACTGATGATTGTCTTAACTCAAGGGAAAAAATAGTTCCTTTATTTTTTATAGATAAGACTCAATAACAGGATATGAGTGAAAATATGCAGTTACAGTAATAACATGGTATGAGTGAAAATATGTAGTTACAATTCATTACAATTATTATAAACATTGTTCAGTACCCCGGTGAAGGTATCTATATTCCCCAATCCTGAATTTCCTTTCACCATCCTACTATTTTAACATGATTTGATTAATTGTTTTGATGAGGGCAATCATTTATATGAATTTCCTTTCATCATCTATTTTAGACAAGATGGGGGCAATCAAAAAATTTTAAATTTCCTTTCACCATCTGTCAAAACATTTTATTTATTTATGTGGGATAGGGGGAATCAGTGTGTTAAGAACACTCTGGGATGATAATTGTTAAAATTTATAATTTAGTAGAACTGTCTACATGTTAAAAGTAAACCCTAAGATTAATACCTTCTCAAAATTAACCATATATGTTCCTATGAGTATAAAATGTTTTTTAATTTGTTCTTTTAAGTTTCCCTTGAGAAATATCACAGCTCAGGTTTATAAGAAATTACCCTAAGTATACCATTCCAAGAGAGATAAAGGAACAAATAATTTTGACCTTAATTGTAAAAATAGCATGTTTGAGATTTTATTCATCAATTAATTCTATTATTTTTTATATAGATTAGGATAAATGTAAGCGATTAGAAGAGTTTAGTTTCATTTATTCAATCTAAATTAATCTAATCAGTAATAGGACTACTACTAAATTTATTTACAAATTAAAACAAAACATCTATATAACTTGAAAAACAACTTTGCAAACTAAAAGTGAATGCTTGATTTCAAGCTTATTTAAAAAAAAAACAATTTTGATCATATTCTAAATTTATGAAATGCTTAATCAAGTGATGTCATATTTCCAATTTAACTAGGAAATCATTTCATTAATTAAATTACAAACTCTTTCTCAACAAATGTTTGAGAAAAACATAAATAATAATTGCAGCTGGATGTTGAAGAATCCACATAACCTGGTGATTTCAAGTGGGATACAAAAGGATATTCATACTGATAGACAATAGCCACTTGATTATGCATGATTCTATCATCCTGGTTTAAAAAGTTCTTGTCTGGGATATCTACTCCAATGATGAGGTAAGGTTGCTTCATAGTTGTATCTCCATGTTCAAAAATTTCATCAAGCTCCACATCTTTAAGAACTGACAAAAAAAAAAAAATTACTTGACATCCTTCATCATAACTTTGATATTCATCATGCACCAATGCTATGCAAAAAAAAATATTGTCAAAAATTTGCATTGTTGGTTCTAAAGGAAGCTCTCAAGAATTCATTTTTGCCTCTAAATGATGTTGATGGTTTCCTTTAGGAACAATAAGAAGCAACATATCCTCTTCAGTTGTAATTCTTTGAGGATTACCCTTTGATGCCAATATGTTGTCTTTATTGTTTTCTTGAAATTTTATTTCATAATTGTCAAATAGAATATCACTATTGTAAAATTCCATGTTTGTTGATGTAGAAATCTACTCCTCATAATCTTGATATTTATCATATACAGGTTAATTCTTCAAAACTTTTAAAACTTCAATTTCAGAAATTTTCATTTCATGTCATGAAAGGATGGTTGCATATGGATTGTCTGATTTTCATTAAATCTTGAAGCAACAATTTGATTATAAGAAATACAATTAGAAACATTTGAACTAATGTGAATTCTATCTATAAATTTTCTATCATCAACTTGAAATAATTCAAACTCTAGTGAACAATTATATACATTTTTATAATCATCATTATTAATAACAAAATTTTGAGCAATTTGATGACTTAGAACAATGGGATGTTTCTTGTTGGATTGATCATAACCAAATTCTTGAACAAAATCAGAAATTTCGAGAGATGTTTCTTTAAAAATTATTTGATCTTTTTCATCTTTACTGTTATGATAAATTTGTTTTTCCAGCTCTTGATTTCCTTCTTCATTAGAAAATCCCTACAAATCACCTACAAAATTGATACAAAAATCAGCTTCCCAATCGTTAAAATATTGTTGATTAGAAATAAAAGTCTTATCATGTTCGTCAACAATATGAAGCAAAGAAAAAGATAATATTGATTCATCTTTTTCTTATTCTTCTCTCTGCTTCTCCGTGTTTGGATCTTGATCTTTTATTTGACCAGGAAGTTTTCCACAGGCCCAAAAAATATTTTCAATTTCCTCAGCATCATATACATTTGTTCCAATGTTGGGGACTTTCTTTCTCTGAGATAAAAAGACAAATCGGGATGATGTGTTAATGCATAGTATACCTTGGCATCTGCTTCAAAAGGGTGAATCTCAACATGCAAATTATGATATAAGCTCTGAAATCTTTTGTTGAATTTCATAACAGTTTCATCATTTCTACTTTTAACAGGATAAAACTCAGATAAGTATTGATGATGAGATTTTTTTCATCCCATTTATGCAAGAAAACATCATGAAAGTCATCCCCCCCAAAAAATGATTCAGCTGGTAATTCTTTAAACCGTCTCTTGACCTCACCTACTAAAGAAAGAGTGAACATTCTCATAAAGACATCTTCATATTGAATTTCTAAGCAATCTATGAGATGTTCAAAGTCTTCCATATGCTTTTCTATTGTAGTGTCATCTTCTCCATTAAATATGGGAAGATACTTGAAAATTTTGGAAGGTAAATCATGAAGAACTAATGGAAATTTGAGAGGTTTATATCTATTTAAAGCCCGAGGATGGATATTTACAACCTGATCACAGGATATATTAGAGACCAGAGGGAGGGGTGAATTAATATCATTCTTAATTGTTTTGCAAGACTGATTAGGCTCTAGAGTAATAGGAATTTGATCAAGAAAGCTTTCATAAGACGTTGAAGCATAAGTTTGATCATTATTTTCAGAAGGCAATAATAACTGTTATCGCACAGTTTGTAGGAAAGGTTTAAGTAGCTAGAAGGCAAGGCTCAAACTGGCGTAACATGAGCTTCCCCACCCACTGTCACCTCGATGGCGAGCTCTTTCTATTTAGGGTGGCTAATCCCAAGGGAGAAGTCCCTAGTAATCTGGGGTTCTGAAAGGTCTAAAGGTCTAAAGGATCAAGATGATGGTTTCCTTTCACAGATTACTGCCAAAGAGATAGTCAAAAAGAAGAAGATATTCCACTGGATGGCACCTGTTTGCGAGACAAGGCAAATAAAACTAAAAGAAAGTGTTGCAGTGGTTAGTACTTCACAATATCAATGACTATCTTTAATACATATGAGCATTAATGAAAGTAATTATTGACGAAGTCAATGATTGCAATGAAAGCTTATATTTTATATCACTTCTTCAATAAATACACAAGAGATACTGGCATTCAATGTATAAAATCAAATCCTAGTATTATCACAATGCAATAAATATGCTCATACACCAATATTGTTGTTGCGTCACTATTGCAGATTTAGGGTGACGTCAGCCCTA
>ML813901.1:15599-26052 GCA_009831015.1 Picea engelmannii
TAATGAATGGAGTGTTCAGAAATTATCTGGACAAGTTCGTCATAGTCTTCTTAGACGATATCTTGGTGTACTCCAAGACAGAGGAAGAACATGAACAACACTTGAGAATGGTGCTACAGGTGTTGAGAGAACACCAGCTTTACGCAAAACTGAGCAAGTGCTCCTTTTATCAAAAGCAGATCCATTATCTGGGACACATTATTTCTAAAGAGGGGATCGTTGTGGATCCTGAAAAGGTACAGGCCATTCAAGAGTGGTCAGCGCCAAGAAATGTGACAGAAGTTAGATCCTTTAAGGGTCTGACAGGCTATTATAGGAGGTTCATAGCCGGATTTTCAAGGATAGCTCATGCTATCACTTCCTTGCAAAGGAAGGAGAAGAAATTTCAGTGGACTGATGAATGTGAGAGCAGCTTCCAGCAATTGAAGCAGCTCACTAGTGCTCCAATCTTGAAGATTGCTGATCCAAGCAAATATTATGTAGTGTGCACAGATGCGTGTAAGGAAGGGCTGGGAGGAGTTCTCAGCCAAGAGGGATCTGTAATTTGTTATGAATCTCGGAAGTTGAAAGAGCATGAAAAGAATTATGCCACTCATGATTTAGAGCTGGCAGCAGTTGTCCATGCATCGAGGAAATGGAGACATTACCTCATGGGCAAGAAATTCGAATTAAGAACAGACCACAATGGTCTGAAGTATTTATTTGATCAGCCAACCTTAAATGCCAAGCAAATTAGATGGCTGGAATTTCTGTGCAAATATGACTTTGATATCAGACATATCAAAGGGAAAGACAATAAGGTGGTTGATGCACTCAGCAGAAAAGTGCATGAATTACATGCTACAACCATTATCATGTACAGAACTGAGTTGAAAGATAGAATTCTTGAAGCTGCAAATGTTGATTTGCAGTACAAAAGACTTGTAGCAAAGCTACAGCAGCATGAGAGACCCCGGACGGAGGAACTTTATACCTTAGGAACTGAGGGTCTACTTCTGTATAAAAACAGAGTGTATGTACCTAATGACCAAGAATAGAAGCTGACAATTCTAAAGGAAATTCATAATGTGACTTATGCTGGTCATCCTGGATATCAAAAGACTGTAGCAGCAATCAAAAGCCATTATTTTTGGCTAGGTATGAAGAAGGAAATCGTTGAATACATCGCTAGATGTATGGAATGCCAGAAGGTCAAGGCTGAGCACAAACACCCAGCATGGTTGTTGCAGCCTTTACCTATTCCTGAGTGGAAATGGGATGTGGTAACAATGGATTTTATCACAGGATTGCCCAGAACAAGCAAGCAGCATGATTCAATCATAGTGGTGGTGGACAAGCTTACTAAAGCTGCCCATTTTATTCCACTGAAAACCAACCACAGAGCAGCATATGTTGCTGATATCTTTTTAAAGGAAGTTGCACGCTTGCATGGAATTCCTAAGACAATTGTGTCTGATAGTGACCCGAAATTCACTTCAAATTTCTGGAGAGGATTGTTCAAGGGATTCAGAACGAATCTGAACTTTAGTATAGCCTATCATCCTGAGTCTGATGGACAGACCGAGAGAGTAAACAGACTGATAGAAGACATGCTGAGAATGTATGTGATGGATAAACCATAAAGGTGGGAAGACTACCTGCACTTGGTAGAATTCGCCTACAATAATGGGTACCATACATCTCTGAAGATGAGCCCATTCGAAGCACTTTATGGAAGAAAGTGCAACACTCCAGTGAGCTGGGATAATCCAGCTGACAGAACAGTAGTTGGACCTGAACTACTCAAAGAGATGGAAGATCAAATGATAAAAATCAAACAGAATTTGAAAGCTGCCCAGGACAGGCAGAAAAGTTACGCTGATAGTAACAGAACCCATAGAGAATTTAAAGTGGGTGACCATGTTTTCCTGAAAGTGAAAGCTAATAGGAGTTCCCTGAAATTGGGAAGTTGCGCCAAGCTGGCAGCAAGATTTTGTGGGCCATTTGAGATCCTGGAAAGGATTGGGCCAGTTGCATACATGCTTTCATTACCTGCATCTATGACTATACATAATGTGTTTCATGTTTCATTGCTTAAGAAATATGTACCTGATGCTAATCATGTTATCGATTGGACTGTGATTCAGGTGGAACCAGAAAATGTCCTACAGGTGCATCCTGTGCGTATATTGGACAGGAAAAATAAGCAGCTCCATAATTGAGCTATAGGGATTGTAAAGGTCCAGTGGACCTGGTACGGTCCTGAGGACGCGACATGGGAGCATGAAGAAGTAATGCGGGCAGAGTACCCGCATCTTTTTGAAAATTTTGAAAGGCTTGTAGAAACAGTGTAAGTTGCACTAAGGACAATGCAAACGTAAGGGGAGGGGGATTCTAGTGTCCCCAAGGCCGAGCCCCATCACAGATCATGTTTTATGCAAAGAATTGTAAATGTGTTCTATAGGCTGGTGAGCCAAGTTCTGTATAAGCTGTAGACTTATGTGTTTTGTTAGGCCAGGGAGCCTAAGTGTGAGGGCCAGGAGCCTGTTGATGAACTTGTATGTATGCAGATTAATTAATAAAATATAAACACCGCCAGTGCAGACCGACCACGATGAATGAGTGATGGGGGACTAAGCGTCCACAGAGTGGGCAAGGAATTAGGGGCTGGAAGGTGGGAAAGGGGCTGAGTGTTAATCCTAGGGGCTAAGCCTAGGGGGCTTAGGCCTGGAATAATATTTTAATATTATTTCCAAAAGAGCCATGTGCATATTATTTTATCCTAAGTCCTTTTGGAAGGACGCATGACTTCCCAAGTGGTGAGAGGAAGGCGTATGGATGGAACACATGCAATTTCCAGGGTGACAAGTGTCAACCCTGGTACATGCAAATAAAACCAGTACAGTAAGCCGTGAGGGGGGTTCGGATCCATTCGATCCGACTATCCTGGGGAGAGCCATGGAAGTCATCTACCAGAATACCCTGGTTTTATCTCTGAAAAGCCCAAAAGCCTATGTTGTCTTGAGGGAACCATGTACACCCTGTCCAGAGCTGTGAGTCTGTGTATGTTCCAGGCAATCCCGAGAGCGCATTCCCTGAACCAAAATACCTGTGTTGAACTCGAGTGGAAGAATCCCTGGTTGTTTGGGAAAATCTGAGCTAGCCTGTGCGTGGAGCCTGTTCTAGAATCATGCCCTGAGATCATCCTGTGACTGCTGAACCGTTTGGAAAGCCTTTGTCTGTGTTTTCCGTGAGTTTTTGTGACCACGCAATACTGGACTGCATGAGGTTTGTGGGCCTGTGAGTGCCTCCTCCAGGTGAGAGAGTGCGCAGAGGGAGAAGAGAACTCCTGGAAGGAACCCTGTAGCTGCCATAGAGCCCGGAGACTTCCGGTCCGGTCTGTTCCTATAACCTAAGGTAAGGGAGACTGGCAGCTGAAGGACTGTCTAGGTGACAGAGAAGGTGCACTCTCCTGGGGTGGAACAGGCATGTGGGGAATGAGGGTCTGTGGGCAGTGAGCGNGGGAGATTCCTAGGAGAGATTTCTTCCTGGCAATTGTGTATGTGCTATCTTCCCTGTAACCTCAGCCTAGCCTAGGATTCCTTGCCTTGGGTGGAGCTCGGTCCCAGCTCGGGGGTGACCTACTGTTGAGCTGATGAACAGTGTGGTCTAAGGCTGGGAGGTTCGTGGAAGGCCTGCACTTGGTTGGTGACTTCTAGAGTTGTTTAAAGATAAGTATTCTGAATTATGCTTGATCATGTTTTGGCATGACTGTGTTGTTCATGTATCATGTTTTCCGCTATGTAAATGAGTTACTGTTGAATACTATGGAATGTTTAATTATAGCAGTAACCAGATATTTTCACTCTGTAATTTAAATGTATTTAATTGTGTTAAATGCATGTGCTTATAATT
This sequence comes from Picea engelmannii, assembly GCA_009831015.1. NCBI lineage: Eukaryota > Viridiplantae > Streptophyta > Pinopsida > Pinales > Pinaceae > Picea > Picea engelmannii. The sequence goes on from ML813901.1 coordinate 19,494, forward strand.
CCTGTACGAATTATGTAATCATTCATGTATAGAATGATAACTGAGAGGTTGAAAACCTCGGTAGTGGAAAAGTGACACTACAAATTGGTATCAGAGCGCGAGTAAGCTCTGAGTTACGAAAAGTGACACTACAAAATAATCACACACACAACCTTATATACAGAGCGACTAGATTTATCAGATCGAAGAGTCTGATATCATACAACTGTGAGTTTTGACAATTCCAATTATAGTACTAACCCTGAAATTAATTAACAGTCTCAATACATCCTATATGTTACATATACCATACAATTACAATAACATTATCCACAACAACATCACATTTTATATTGTCATAACCTTTAGCATTAACATTAAATGTTTTAGTACATAATCATTACCTTAAAACAAATACATTAACATTAACCTTACCCTAAGCTTTAACATGAAGCATTACCTTACGTTAATCCTTCCATTGCACGCAAGTCTCATTCATCAGGCAACATGTCATTCAATACTTAAATATTCGCGCGACGTGCCCTTCAGGATGCACCACGTGCTCCAAGGGTGCCACTCGCCAACTTGACCGATTGGTAGACATCTATAACCCCTGGAGTCAACACTCCACCAGGTGAACTTGTGGGAGACTAAGGGCTCTAAGGAATAAGGCCCCCACCTTATTGCGCGCCCCTTAGAATCATCGTGAGCGACTGTCGTAGTCTGCCCTCACGGCATCGTGGATTCCTCTCGAACTAGGTAATCGTTAACCTACAATTCGAGCCACGACGGGAGTTCTAGTAGGCTGTGGCAGGGCTATTGTCCACACCTCTCCCTCAACCTCTCTGGAAATCGTGTATGACCCCTTTACTCCATATGTGAGTCTCGTCGGCAAGCTATCATCAGCCTGCATCATCAACAATCGTGTCAGAACATGTCAACATCATATCATCAAATCAATGAAATATCACAGTAAATAAATCAACCCAAATAGCACACTCCCTGACTCAATCCGGGGTCCAAGGGGTTCCATCGATGCCTCTGCATCCTCAAGGTCCAAAACCCTGCACACTCAATAAAACTGAGTCAATAGCACCTGTCTACGTCAAAGCAGTAAAACATCATGTCATCTATCATAACGCATCATAATAAAGGATAAATGTTTTAACATCATAAAAGTCCAGATCACTTGCGAGCAAGTGTCCTCAAAGAATAAGTTTTCTCAGTGTGCCAGAGCGGGATGTTACACATGTACCTATTTTCTCCTTTGAATATATACAAAAAAGAAAAAGAAAATTCCATTTTTTCCCAACAAAGAGCTCTAATACGACATTTTATGATGTTTAAACTTTAAAACCAATTCATGTACAATACATGAAAATAAAATAGAAATACCCATTTACTTTGTATATAAATATACGCTTAAGGTATTGTAACACCTTACAATGATCATCTTATGGAAGGATAGACTCATGTTCAGTTTCCTCTTTGCAGGGGAAACCTACCAATGAGATAATATCTAATACAACATACTCCCTTACATGATTCATGAGGAGGAATCCATCCTTATGTATAGCTAGCTAAAAACTCCTAATAATCACATGCTAACTACCTAATGGACCTTCCTTAGGCAGGTCACATTTCATGTATTCAATGTTAACTACCTTTTGGGACTTAATTAAAAATAAAAAACATAGTGGAATCAAACCACCATATATTGAATTGACACCATACCTACACTATTATTACTCTAATGGGCCCTTTGAGCCCTCGTTAAACCCCTAGGAAGATTCCCACCAAAGAGCCTCTATCTTGCAAGAAATATACCATCTCTTGTTCCTTCATATCCTCAATCGTTTACTTCAATTGATTCATACTTGCATATATACATATAATCATTCGATTCCAAGTAAATGTTCATGATAATTTTAGTTTGTAGTTCATTCAATTTTACAGATTGGGAATGGGTTTCCAAAATTAAGGTGTTATGACTACTATAATATATTATAGTTGTTAACATTGTCTTCTTTATTTTCATGTTCACATGTAGCAACTTCCCCCTCACCATGTCTAAGAATCCCTACTTATCAAGAAAAATCAAGTTCCTCACTCCAATTGTGTCTCTATTCTAAAAAATATTACCCTTTACTACATTAGTGGTCTTCGACTAAGCCATCAATGGAACTCTGTCATTAGAATTTCATGCTTCTTCTATATGTTCACCTTCAACTTTTTTAACTTTCAAGAATTTATTTCTATTCTAGATCATGGGAATAAGCTCTCGATGCAATTTCCAAAAATGACCATTGTTATTCCCATCATTCTTACAATGTTCGCATTGTTAGTGCTTCTTCTATGTGGCATTGGAAAATTTATTCTTTCACTTTTCCCTCTTTGATATTTCTTCCCTCTTTTTTGAAAGAGCTCGTTCTCTCAATGGATTTCCTAACTCATTTTCCTTCAATATACATGGTTTTCTTATATGCCTCATCAAGGACCTTGACCTCAAATAGAATCACCTTCTTCTTGGTATGGTTGAACAACTCATTGGTGTACTTCATCATCACCTTCCTATTAGAGTTGTTGATACCTAGTTGGATGTACTTTATTCTAAACTCAATTGTATTTTCTTAAACTCCTTATCCTTTTCCTTTTCCGAGTTGATACCACTTGAAATCTTGTCCTTCTTCATACTCCATAGTCCATAAAATTGGTCTAGTACATATTCCTCGAAGTCTCAAGCTTTAGTTATGTTTATGTATTTGTTCAAAGACTCCCAACCTTATGATATTTTAGAACCGTCAAAACAAAAAAATTATGTCTTTGTCATAACTTGTTAAAATTCATTACTTAAACTGAAGACTTAACATTATGAGCTTAAATAACATGTTTTTTCATTTTTTCAAAAAATATTCTAAATCTTTTAATAATTTATAGTGTTTTTTTTTTTAATTTAAAAAAATATAAAAGTCAATTTAACCACTTCTAATAAATTCATTTTTTTTTATAAAAATGCAAATAATAAAAAATTAATTATATGAACATGTCTCCAAATCCTTTTATACATTTAACAATCAACTAATGCATTAACCTCAATGAAATGATTCCCTTTTACATTATTTAAATATTTTTTTTTTGTTTGTTAATTTGTGCAGGACCTGCGATTAACCTGTGGCTTGAGAAACCGTGACTCAGGGGCATCTAAGCCGTCAAAATCACCCGGGGATCGCACCTGGCCTGAGCCACACCAACCCTTAACATGGTTGGATTTTTTGTCCCCGCAGGTTTCGAACAGGTGACTTTAACATCACAGAGTGGCTTAACAACACACTCCGTCACCGACTGTCCTACACCTCGGGGACTACATTATTTAAATATTAATCTAATAATAGGTAGTCATTTAACATTATTAAACTAAAAAGCTATTGAGAAGACATGATGTCGATATTTTATACTCACATAAAACTTAGATGAAATATAATGCATAATTTATTTTTGTAATAAAAAATTTCATTGTCTTTCCATATCCATTTAGATTTCTAAAACCCATATGCTTTACTTTAAGTATAAAAACTTTATTAAATAAATATATTTTATTAAATAAATGTTTTCTTGTATTAAGTATAAAAATTTTATTAAATAATCTTTTTTTTTCTTTATAAAAACTTTATTAAATAACCATTTCCTTGTATTAAGTATAAAAGTTTTATTAAATAATTATTTTTTTTATTGTTGTTTTCTTAATATCTATTTTATTATATAAAAAAAATTTCATTAAAAATAATATGTTAATATATAAATAATATATTAGAATAACTATTTTTTCAATTTAGGATTTATGAAATTAGTTTTATGTATATATTGAAGGATATTTATGGAATATTAACTATAATTTTTTTATTAAATAATCATTTCTTTGTATTGTTTTGTATTGTTGAGTATTTTCTTAATGTCTATTTTATTATATATGATTTTTTCCCATTGAATTTAATGTAGAATAATATGTTAATATATAAATAATATGTTAGAATGCAGATTTTTCCAATTTAGCTTATTTATGAAGTTAACTTTATGAATATATGGAAAGATATTTAGCTTTATACATATATAGAAGGATATTTATGGAGTACTATGTATAAAAATTTATCAAATAACCATTTCCTTGTATTAAGTATAAAAACATGATTAAGTAACCATTTCTTTATATTGTTGCATATTTTCTTAATGTCCATTTTATTATATAGAACTTTTTCCCATTGAATTAAATGTAGAAATAATATGTTAATGTATAAATAATATATTAGAATAAATATTTTTCCAATTTAGCTCATTTATGAAGTTAGCTTTAAATATATATGGAAGGATATTTATGGAATATTAAATATAAAAACTTTATTAAATAATTATTTTCTTGTATTAAGTATAAAAACTTTATTAAATAACCATTTCCTTATATTGTTGCATATTTTCTTAATGTCCATTTTATTATATAAGACTTTTCCCATTTAATTCATTGTAGAAATAATATGTTAATGTATAAATAATATGTTAGAATATAGATTTTCCATTTTAACTCATTTATGAAATTAACCTTTTATACATGAAAGGATATTTATGAGTACAATTTTACTCCAAGTTCCAATAACCAATTACATTAAGTTGTATATATCTATATGTATATATGAAAATACTATACATATAAGTGTATGAAAAGATTTTCATAATTGAATATTTTTTTTTTTAAATTGAAAAAAAAATTCCATAGTTGAATATAGTTTTACTTAAAATTAAAAGCATGTTTTATTTTCAAAAATAAAAATATTTATTTATTCAAAGTTATTTATGTATTGTTTTATGCATAGATTAAATACAAAATCAAATTTAAATTTAATTTATGCATAGATCAATTTTTTTATAATCGAATATAATTTTACTTAAAATTGAAAACATCTTTTATTTTCAAAACTAAAAATATTTATCTATTAAAAAATATTTATATATTACAGTATTCATAGATTAAACACAATTTGAATCTTTTTAATTACAATCATTCTTTATATTCTTTATATTTAATTAGAATCATTTTTTATATTAAATATAAATAATAAAAATTGAATTAACTCTTTCATATTTTTATTGAAATATTTTTTTAATTTTATTTATAACATATTTAAAAAAAAAATTGAATTCAATTTTATCATAACATTTTCAAATCAAAACCAAGTTTTTTTTTTTAATATTTATTTTATTTATATGTAGTTTTTATAAAAATTAAATTATTTTAATATAATATTTTTAAAATTAAAATAATATATATTTATGATTATTTTTATTATATTAAAACTTAATCTTAATGAACATTATACATAAAATTATATGTTAAGATTTACATGAACATTATACATAAAATTATATGTTAAGATATTATCATTAATATTTGAATTCCAAACAATAGACAATGTTCTAAACACATATTGTAAACCGTATACAAACTCTATATTTAGACATGACTTATTTTTATAATATCCCTTGACAACTTTGCCATCCTTCCTTTTCATTTGATGTGAGGTAAAAGATTAGTATTTTCTTCCAAAGAACAGATTTATCATGCACATGTGGTACCCTACATGTGAAATAGATAAAAGTTAAAGCTGCCAAATAACAGATTTAACATGCACATGTGGTACCTTCTCTGTGAAATAGATAATACCACATGTCAAATAGATAGAAGTTAAAATAGAGAAAAGTTAAACATTTGTCGTATACATTTAAATTTTCTTCGATTCTGGACTTACAAATGGTGCTTGTTTCCAAATTCCAAACTCGTTACAATCCCTATGGTACTTGTTTGCAAATTCCAAACTCGTTACAATCCCTAAAAATTCGCACACTACATATTTTTTCAATTATTACTAGTACTCGTTACAAGCCCTAAAAATTCGCACACTACATATTTTTTCAATTATTGAGAGTTTTCTACCATTCACCTACTAAGCAGCGTTGGGAACCATTCAACCAATAAACAGATGAAAAGGAACATATCACTTGTCAAAGAGAGTAAAATATCTATTGATAATGGGCACAATTAATGATCTTTTAACTTTATTTAACCTTAAACCCTAATCTGATGGCTATGCATTGAAGATGCTGGCATATTCTTAGTCGTCCTCCAAAATCAATGGATAAAATTTATTGTTCATAACTTTCTTGCATTTATCAAGGCATCCGTTAACATGTTTACTTTTTAACATTTACCTAATCACATTAAAAAATTACTGTAAAGATATGTAATTGCCACGTTTAAATGATTAAGTAAAATTAAACCGTAACATCTAGACATCATCACCTGTCTGCACGTTTCATTTTCGCCGCGAGTTTTCTCAACTGTAGATGCATTTCAGTTATCCGCCCAATTCTCTCCAGCCCCCGCGTTTCAGCTGTCCGCCCATTCTCTACCGCCCCCGCGTTTCATATTATCCTAAAAACGTGTATTAAGTGTTGGAGCTTCTGTCTGTCATAGTCTGTCTGTATTAAGTGTTGGAGCTTCTGTCTGTCATACATAGTCTGTCATTTTCTTCTG
>ML813901.1:45732-86136 GCA_009831015.1 Picea engelmannii
CCTGATATTGTGGGATCATTCTTATCCAAGTAACCATCTCATTCTCTCCTATATATTGATGGAATTCTCATGGAAAAAGGTTAAGCAAGATTCATTGGAGAATTGGTGAAATAATTGTGTGAAGGACTTAGTTTGAACAAGAGCTTGGAGACTCTAGCAAGTCTATCAAGAAGAATTTTATCTTCTTCATTCAAGGATCGAGCAAGTGTGTGTGTTGGAGCCAAGAGCCATCGAAAGGAAGCTTGCGACATCAAGGCGAACAGGTTGTATCTTCTACTTTTGATTAATATGATACAACGACATGTCATTTTCCCATAAAGTCATTCTCACTTTATTGTGTAATTCCTTGATCATACACATAAGTTGACAGTTGAGTATTTTTTGCTATCTTCACTTTGGTTGGTTTGTATTGTCTTGGTCTTGACTTCATGAGAGCACTGGAACGAAGCGGGAGCAACAGAGACCCTAGGAAGCGATACAAAGGTATGTTACTTGTTCCTTCCTACTAGCTAATTCAATTGTCAAAACTTAGGGAAAGAGTCATGTCCTGTCCTATTTTGTTCTAGATCTAGGTGGATCTAGGGAGATCTGTTAGTGTCTGCACCTACCGATTAGTCCGATAACAAAATTGGCGACTCCATTGGGGATCCTCAGGTAGGAATAAGTCTGGATCTCCTCGGAAATCCAACCCGACATAACCATAATCGTCGACCATCAACATTTGTGGTCGCAACCAGTCAAAGAAGGTATCATCATATCTGATAATTGCTCTAGCTACATTCCGGGCCATGAGCTGACACCATCTCAGCATTCTTGGATCTGTTGGGGCCGGTAAATTCCACTCAACCTGCATCCTTAGTAACAGAACCCTCTCGATAAAGAAGGACACCAACAAAGACCCGTACCCGAATTGCTTCAGGTTGCCTCCCCTACATTTGGTCAACTTCCCTTTCATGCTACGAAGCACTGCATTTGCCCAGTTAAAAACCCAAGGCTCAGTACACTCTATGGCATACTGAAAGTAACTCTAGAGTGCCATGTGAGGAGCGGAGCTCCCATCCATACGAGCAATGGTGAACAAAAGAGTGCAGAGGGTCAAATCCCACACTCCCCAAATAGCTACTTTCCCTTTCTTTCTCTCTACCTCTGGAACACAGTGTAAGAGGCAATACTCACTCATGGACAGCCCACCACCTCTGTTACCAGTTAGGCTCACGTGGTACCCACGCCGTGACAGTCCTGTCAAGAAGTAAATGTCCTCAATATCCAAGGACAATGTGTGAACCCCTACATGGAATACTTGTTGATCGGGATCCCACATATGCACAAGGTACTCCAATAACCTGACTTGGGCCCTCATGCCCGGGATACGAAATTACTTCAGAAGACCACAGTTTCTCAAAGCGGCAATGGTGGGCGGATGATTTCCGACAATGGAATTATCTTCTTCGTGCTCCCTTTCGCGCCATTCCAGAACCATTTTGATGGCCAAATACCTGCATAAGAAACACAAAAAGAAGATTAATAACTCTATTCACAAATTGGTGTCTTTTCATTGAGCAAATTGATAAAAAACTTTTACACTTTGCGGTTCTAGTAGGTGTCCTTTAGGCACAGTGTGAGGTTATCGTAGGTGCCTTTGGGCTCACCTGTGAGAATGACCCATTCTCACAGGTCCCGTGTAGCTCACCTGCGAGAATGGTTGAGCGCCATAATAACCCCCAAAACAAACTCAAAATGGTGGTTTTTGCCAATGAAAATGAAAAATTAAACCATGAAAAAGTAGAGAACAAAGAGCCTACCTCAATGTTGTTGATGGCTCATCGAATGGATGCTCGTAACTACCGCAATCTGATGCCGAATTTCGAGGGTAAAAGAGGGGTTTTTGGGCTCAAATAGTGGTAAAGTTGAAATGATATGGTAAAAAGAGTTTTTACTTCTTTATATTTACTTTTACCATGTTATTGAATTTTTATAATTATTTATTTATTAAAACCTACTCCCTAATGCCCTTTTGAGTGTAACTTTTGCAGGCGTAACGACTTCGATGTTCATATATAGGAATGCAGACATATTTTTTCTTCTTCATCACATGTTTTGATTGTTTTTCATGGTTTTTGCACAAAACCTCGAGCTTGATATTTGTCCGTTCTCACGCTCGAAAATACATGAGAATGTGATCAAGCATACTTTTATCACTTTTTCGGGCTCAACAAGGTTATACAAAAAAGGAACCCCCCTGGAGTAAACTTTAAGCTCTTTTCAGACTCTCTAAACATGAAAAGATAGCCAAGCAACCTTCCTATTTTCACGCTCGATAAAGTATTTGAAGAAAGCATCTGGTGGGCAATAATTTATCTCTTTTTCGGTCTCATCAGACTATTTTACGAAAAAGGAACTGAGAGAGTTCTCTTTTAAGTGTTTTTCCAGACTCTATAATCATGAAAAACCTTCGAGTTTACTATCTTTGGACTTGTTAAAAAAACATCGACAGACCCGTAATGAGACCAAACCACTCTTTCCTAGGGTTCGTTAAACATACTCCGAAGGATAAGCTTATATCAACAAGCATATGTTATCCTCCTCAAGCTTGCGTAAAAATAAAGAGGTACTCGCCAGAAATGGTAGGGGAAAATTTGGGAAAGGGATATGTTCTTATCTTCATATTGATTGGCAGTAAGTGTCGCTCTTGAACATGACACCCCCTATCCAGTAAACACCGATCCTCGATCAGATATAATCCTCTTAGGCATGCCATGCAGCCTCAAAATCTCACTGATGAAAACTCTCACTATGTCAGGTGCCTGATATGTCGTTCGCACAAGAATAAAGTGAGCACTCTTCATGAGAGTGTCTACTACCACAAAAATCGAGTCATGTCTCCTTGCCGTTAGTGGCAATACAACAATAAAATCCATCGAAATAACCTCCCATTTTGATTCTGGGATGGCATGTGGTTGAAGTAATCCTGTTGGGTGTCTATGCTCAGCCTTTACCTGCTGACACTCTAGACATCTGGCCACATAGTTGACTATGTCGGCCTTCATTCCATTCCAAAAGAATAAGGGCTTAAGGTCTGCCCTCATCTTCGTAACTCCCGGGTGAGCCATGTAAACTGCTCTATGAGCCTCTCTCAGCATCAACATCCATAGCTCGTTGTTTGGCGGTACGTAAATCCAACCTTTAAACCTCAACAAACCTTCACTATCAAATGAATATCCCTCATATCATGGTACCATCATTGTGTTTTGTCTGATAAAACCCTCGACCTCTTTGTACCAGTCATCATCATGCTGTAAAGTGATAATCTTCTCACGTAGATTCATCTGAAGAGGCAACACCGAAAAGACGCGTGGCCTCCGACTCAAAGCATCCGCCACTCGGTTCACTGTTCCCTTTATGTAAGTAATCTCTAAGTCGTACTCGCTAATCAATTCCGACCAACGCAGTTGTCGCACGTTCAGGTTGCTTTGCGTAAAAATGTGTTGTAGTCCACAATGATCAGTTTTTAGTTCAAATTTTCGTCCCACAAGGTAGTGTCTCTAAGACTTCAAGGCATATACGATGGCTAATAACTCCAAATCGTGCGTCGTGTAGATCTCCTCATGCCTTTTCAGTTTCCTCGAAATGTAAGCAATCACTCATCTGTCTTGCATCAAGACTCTGCCTAAACCTTCCTGGGATGCGTCAGTGCATACCAAGAAGCCTGCGTCCACGTCAGGGAGCTTTAGTATCGGCGTTGTGGTCAACAACTCTTTAAGCCTTCAAAATGCTTCCGCACATTTCTCGGTCCAAACAAACTTCTTGTTTTTCTTCTGCAATTATGTGATTGGATTTGCTATCTTCGAAAATCCCTCGACAAACCGTCGATAGTATCCTGCTAAACCCATAAAACTGCGCACTTCTGTGACATTCGTCGGCGCAGGCCATTCCATAATAGCCTCAACCTTTGCTGGATCCACGGCGATGCCTTCGCCGGAGATGACATGCCCTAAGTAGTGAATCCTCATTTGATAAAAAGAGCATTTGGACAACTTCCCATACAGTTTGTGCTCTCGTAAACACTGTAGTACCAAGCGCAAGTGCTCGTCATGCTCCTCCGTCGTCCGAGAGTAGATCAAAGTATCGTCAATGAATACTTGGACGAACTTGTCCAGGTACTCGCGGAACACCCCATTCATCAAACTCATAAATACCCCTGGGGCGTTTGTCAGCCCAAACAGTAAAACAGTAAACTCATAATGTCCAAATCTCGTCTTAAAGGCAGTCTTAGGGATGTCATCCTCCTTTATCCACAACTGGTGGTACCCCGATCGCAAATCAATCTTGGAGAACACCGTCGCACCCTTCATTTGATCGAACAAATCATCAATTCTAAACAAGGGATATTGATTCTTGATCGTGACCTTGTTCAGTTGATGGTAGTCAATGCAAAGCCTCCACGATCCGTCCTTCTTCCAAATGAAAATAACAGGTGCACCCCACGGTGACACACTAGGACTTATCAGTCCCAGGTCCAACAACTCCTTCAGTTGCATTTTCAACTCTTGCAACTCTGGGGTCGACATCCGATAAGGCGTTCTTTCTATCAGTTCGGTCCCTGGTTTCAGGTCTATGGTAAACTCCAATTCCCTTTCCGGCGGCATCCCCGGTAACTCCTTTGGAAATACGTCCACAAACTCCTTCACCACCGGAAGGTGTTCTAGACCTTCCACCACTCCCTTTTCGTTTAGCGCAAGGATCGCATAAAGATTTCACCCCTTGCGCATACTCTTCCGTAACTGTAAGGAAGAGATGAACCTCAGGGAAACTCCCTGGTTTCATCCTACAATCACACGTCTCTGTCCTTCGTCATCAACCAAGCTCAACCGTTTTGTCTTACATTTGAGTATCGCCTCATGCGATTCCAACCAATCCATACCAATCACGATGTCATAAGATCCTAAGATCGTGACGTACAAGTTGGCCCTCATGAAAAACTCTCCCAGGTTAAGGGCACAGCCCGTAACCTTTCCTCCAACCTTTTGTTTGGCTCCCGAATCCATCTCTATGAAGCTAAACTCATCCTGTTCGACTACCCTTACCTTAATCCTTTTTAGCGCTGCACGAGAAATGAAACTCTCCGTAGCACCTGGGTCTATCAAAATACTAAGGGTCTGGTCAGCGACAGTACCTGTCGTCTCGAGCACAGTCGACTGGTGCTCTGCCTGGTGGTTATTCACCACTGCATGAATCCGATGGGCCTTGCCCATATCTCCCACTGTAGTGGGTCTGGCTGATCCGAACGCTCTGGTCCTCTCCACAGGATAGTCGCGCTGGTAGTGTGGCTCCCCACACGTCCAACACCCCTTCTTCGGCCCAGTAGTCCTGGTACCCAAAGTAAAAGATGACGGCCCACTGGCCTGAAACCTAGGTATGTTCTACTGAACAGGCCAAAACTGCTGTTGCTACTACGGGCGACGTTGTTGTTGATGCTGTGGTCCCCAATAAGGTATCTGCTGCTGAGGCGGAGGTTATCGGGGTGTAGTGAAAGTGGATCCTCTCTGGAAGCCACGATATCCCGGCGTATGTCTCGTTGGTGTCTGATGCTGCATTTGGACTCGTTAAACAAACATCGACAGACCCGTAATGAGACCGAACCACTCTTTCCTAGGGTTCGTTAAACATACTCCGAAGGACTTATCCAAAGGATAAGCTTATATCAACAAGCATATGTTATCCTCCTCAAGCTTGCGTAAAAATAAAGAGGTACTCGCCATAAATGGTAGGGGAAAATTTGGGAAAGGGATATGTTCTTATCTTCATATTGATTGGCAGTGAGTGTCGCTCTTGAACATGACACCCCCTATTCAGTATATTTGAAGCCAGTTTTGGAAATCCATTTGTCTCTCACTGGATTTGCTACAATGTCATACCCTGTGTTGTCTCTGAGTCAATGCTGTCAAATCATTGGTCGTGTTGTTCATATGTTCAAGAGAAGTTCATCTGAAACCTCTATTGAGTCAGCAATTTGCAGTTGTCCATTCTCTCAGTGTCGACCTTCCCTGTGTCGAGTCCAAATTACATCATACTCTGTTTCACCTTCAAAATCTGTTACTCATTTCATGTCATTGATGGGGGATACATCAAGACCCTCTTGTGACGAGTTTTGTTCCGTCAACTTCAGCTCATTATCCGGAAACAAGACTTAGAAATTCTTTGGTACCTTGGAACTTGAATGCCTCTATGGCAGGTTTCCTCGCTTTTGACGGTGGGTTTACATCATTGACCCCTGATCAAAATATTTCGTTCGATGTTCGACCTCAACTCATTCCTTCAAACTCGATGGATTGTACTAGTGTACCTTGGGAGTCATTGACATTAATGGTGATTTCCCTCGCACTTGTTAACGGTTTCATCAATGACCAATAATCAAGTGGTTTCTACCATGTTCGACTTCAACACATGTAATCACATGGTTAGATTCGTACTTTTGGGCGACGAGATTGAAGACCCTGGATATCATCTCTTTGTCCAGGTTGCAATGGAATATGTATAATTTGTGACACATAGATCTACTTTGTATGTCTCGTGGCTATGTCATCTTAATTTGAATTCTCTCGCATAGATCCACAGTGTATTCCTGGTGGCTATGCTATATTTTGACGGCATCGATCCACAGTGTATGATTGGTGGGCATGACTTATGTCTATAATGTCATCCATTTGTGATCTAAGTATGGGAATGCCTACCTCATAATTAATATATATGATATTCTACAGATGCTTGATTGTTCGCAGGTTTCCAATTAGGTGCACTCCTGGTTTCCGACACACACATGTAGTTTACAAAGTCTTTCGGTTGTCACTGATTCCGGCCTCATACTTTGGGGGGCATTATGTTACCCATGATTTTGTTCAATCTTCATTGTATATTGATGATGGTGTACTCAGGCTCCTCATAAGAACTCTCTCCTGAGAAAAGTAACATTCATCTCTTCTCAGAAAACTTACTTTTGAAGAGAGTTCGCAGGTTGCTAATATCCCAGGGTGCGAGAATGACCCATTCTCGCAGGTTTCCTTAAGCTAAGGTGTGAACTTCTCGCACTGTGCTACATAGCTAGGGTTTCAACTTGTTCTAAAGATTGGAAAAAGATGAAGTCTCGATGGTTATAGAAGGGAATTTTCTAGAAGAATGGGTTGGCATTCGAATGGTTATCCTTGTACTAGTTTCCCTGATATTGTGGGATCATTCATATCTAGGTAACCATCTCATTCTCTCTTATATATTGATGGAATTCTCATGGAAAAGGTTAAGCAAGATTCATTAGAGAATTGGTGAAATAATTGTGTAAAGGACTTAGCTTGAACAGGAGCTTGGAGACTCTAGCAAGTCTATCAAGAAGAATTTGATCTTCTTCATACAAGTATCAAGCAAGTGTGTGTGTTGGATCCAAGAGCCACCGAAAGGAAGCTTGCGACATCAAGGCGATCAGGTTGTATCTTCTACTTTCAATTAATATGATACAGCGACATGTCCGTTTCCCATAAAGTCATTCTCACTTTATTGTGTAATTCCTTGATCATACACATAAGTTGACAGTTGAATATATTTTTCTATATTCACTTTGGTTGGTTAGTGTTGTCTTGGTCTTGAATTCACGAGAGCACCGAAATGAAGTTGGAGCAACAGAGACCCTAGGAAGCGATACAAAGGTATGTTACTTGTTCCTTCCTACTAGCTAATTCAATGGTCAAAACATAGGGAAAGAGTCATGTCCTGTCCTATTTTGTTCTAGATCCAAGTGGATCTAGGGAGATTTGTTAGTGTTCACACCTACCGATTAGTCTGATAACAGCTACAAAATACATTCAAATTACAGTAACTCAAAAACTGAGATCTCTTGATAACTCCCAATTCTCTTACAACTAATTTCTCTTTGTATTGTTTCTCTCCCAGCTGGATGTACAAACTTCTACTTAACTCAAAAATATTTCTGGGGTTTCCCCTGGCTACTTGCCTACTCTAAAATTCATCCTACACTATCTTAGTTCAGTCGCATTCCAGAGCCATAGTGGAAACTCCTACTCTATTTAAGATTTTCAAAACGTGCCTCAGAGGGTAAAATTCAGCACTGGTTCAAGCGTGCCTCCAAAGGTAAATTATGGCTATGAGTTAAGGTGGATTTCAAAATTGGCTACAACTACCAACGTTGAAGTTTTGGAAGAACTCTCATGTCTTGAGTGGTCCTTCCTCTGCATGCTTGCCAACGATGCTCCTGCATCATACTCCCCTTGACAAAATTTCATGGACTCCTATCCATGAGTTCCTCTACTAATTTTCCCTGCTTCTAGATAGCAACTTTGTTTTCCCAACTGGCATCTTCGATTGGGTGTCCCTTCCATTTGACCAGATACTCAAAATAGGTTTTCCTTCTGGTCTTTTTGCCAATCCTCTGATCAACAATTTTCTCCATCTACGGCTTTTCTGCCACAAGCATCTGTTTCTCCCACTGAATCTTTCCTTGAGCTTCTGACCCTTTTGTGTCATGTTTCCTGTAAGGATACATGTCTGAAACAATGAATATGGGTGAAATTCCCACACCATGTGGCAGCTCAATCTCATAGACGTTTGCATCAAACTTCCTCAAGATCTTACAGGGTCCAATCTTTTTCATCTTCAACTTGTTGTATGTTCCCCTAGGGAACATTTTGTTAGACAACTGAGAGGGGGGGGTGAATCAGTTTTTACCGTGATTAAACAATTATGGTCCCTTTAAACTCTTTGTAGAGACACTGAATGATGATCACAATAATGCAGGGAAATAAACAATAACACTTTCAGCATCATTCACATATATGAGAAACACAGAGACAGATATTTCCCGAGGAAACCCATGCAGGGTAAAAACCTCTTTTTCTTTATATGATAAGTAATGGTTACATTCTTTACAGTATCATACATATGAGAACCAACTCATAATGAGGTTACAACCTTAGTTTTGTAAGCTGCAACTTGCTGAGAGCACCAACTCTCTGTTTTCTCTAGCACCCACTAGAGGGAAGCACCAACTCTCTGGTTTTTCTAGCACCAACTAGAAGGAAGCACCAACTCCCTGTGTTCAAGCACCCAGTTGAACCTTTGAGGACACAAGTCCTCCCTAGATCCTCCCAACCACCCTGAAATATAAATATTTGCTACTAAAACTTATTACAGTGATATGATGTTCAACAATGGCTTACCAGACTCATCATTGTTCTGTTGTATTTCGTTGCTCTGTCTGCCTCATTGTTTTTCTACAAACATCACTTGCACTGCCTATTCTTCCGCTTTTTATGCTCTGTGCGCCATGTCCATTCACTGTATAGTTTCTCTTCTGTGCTCTTCAGCTGTTGTACTCTCCTCCTTCTTCACACATGAATCACCTTCACCAACAATCACAGCAACCTCCAACAACAACAGCAACAACACCCTTCTCTTCTCTGTACTGTTTATTTATAGCTTATGTGCAGCTTGTGCATGCAATGTTCACAATGCCTCTGCATGCTGACTCCGCGCCGTTATCCTCCACCTCTCGAGTGTTCTATCTGATCATCATCGTGACTCTTCATCTTCTCTGGTGGTTCGCCCCATGTGTCCAGCATCACTATATGTTATCTTGAGATTCCTCAGCCTCTCTGGCAGTTTGAAACTCTTCGTCTTCTCTGTGACAATCGAACTCACTTTCTCTATTTTAGTTACAGGCCTCAATTCCCATCCATCTGTCAATCCATTCTAAGAATAGTCTTCCTTCACCGGACGAATCTTGGAGACTCTTCATCTCCTCTCACGATCACACAACGGTCTCTTCGACTTCTCTAGCAGATGTCATCAATGGTTTCTGGTAGTCTCATTGCATCATGCCCTAGTAGCCCTCCGATCTTGTTTAAATTCATCTACATCGTTGGATATGCGGCGAGAAAATCTAGACGATCAGTATCTGTGCTCTCAGATCTACGGTCGGGATTCGATTCTGGATCCCCCTTGCCATTCTATCTTTAAGCGAAAAGGGGGGGGGTCCGGAATTGGGCACGCATCTCTCGAGCGATCAGGATTAAAGCACCTAGATCAACGACGCTCAAGCGATTCCGGACCCCCCTTGTCCTTTTTTCTTTAATATTGGGGGGGGGGGGTCCGGAATGGTGGAGTATTGACGAAGGGCCCCACTCTTGTCGTGTCACCTTCTGTGTCGTTCTCCACCTGACCGTGCTTTAAGGCTCGGCTCCTCCTTGTCTTCTGACATCTGTCCATATCTCGCTGATGTGACCAAGGGTTGTGACCATAGCCTTATGCATAAGGCTCTTTCATGATTTCGCATTTCGCGAGTCTGGAGATGAGGCATCTTGACTCTCCAAGTTGCGATCCCCGATACCTCGTAATGGCATGGGATCAACGGTCCTGATCAAAGCTTGATTCTACGGCTGCGATTGCATCGCAATTTCGCATATCGCTAAATCAACATTCTTGATGTCAATAATCTTTGTCATATCCAACTCTCGATCCCCAATGCCTCTTCATTGACTAGAATCAACGGTCCAGATCAAAGCTTGATCTGACGGCTCAGATTACATCGTGATTTCGCATATCGCGATATCGGGATTCCTGATGTCAATGTTCTTTGACAACTTCAACACTCGATCCTCGAAACTACGACAAGGTGTCCATCTGTTGACGTCATACAAGGATTGACACGTGTTGAATACTGCCATGTGTCACTCTGATTCATGACTTACATGTGCCTGAAATGTTGAATCAGTCTGACACTTGTCATTACCTGATTGTGCCACGTGTCCCTAGCTGATGTGGTTTGCTGTCGTGAGTTGGGTCGACGGTCTAGATCACATCTTGATCTGACGGTTCAGGTTCAATCGGGATTTCACACATCACGATTTCGGGGTTCCTGATGTCAATAAACTTTGACATGTCCAACTCTCGATCCCGAAACTCCAACAAGGACTGGGATCAACGGTCCATATTTGTCCTCGATCTAATGGTCGAGATTATATCGGGGTATCGCATATCACGATTTCGCGAGTCCTGTGGTTATTATTCTTTGACTTCTTCAACTTGCGATCCTCGAAACCCCGACAGGGAGTCGGATCGACGGTCCTCATAACCCCTTGAGATGGATGATCCTCCCGCTTTCAGGATTTTGTGAGCCCATTTTCTCCTTGCACTTTAAACACCGTGCAAGTTTTCCCCGATCCAACGGTGGTCGGATCCTGTGCTCACATCTAACGCCTGAGATCTATCCTCCTCTTCAGCGCGCGCTCTTCTTGTTTTTATTCAAATCTGACAGCCCTCATGTTGTCGGGAATTTTGGATGGGATCCAACGATCAGCGACGCTTCTCCTCCTAAGCTTACGTTGTTCCTATTTTTCCATCGATGCACACTCTGATCCTTCCTTCTTCACTGTTGTACTTACCAGCGTTTCCTTCGATCATTCGATCTTCCTGGACTTATCTTCTATTTGCATGTTGATCATCGTTGTTGTACTCAAGCCATCATTATTGTTGTACTTTCCATCAATGACAAGCTTACGCTTCCTATAAAACATACCACACATCCTCTGCACTATCTCTTCTGATCTTATCGAGGTTGCTCTGCAGCTTCTTCCCAAAATACTTCTAGTGCCCGTCTATTACATTCTTCCTATATTCATGCCATATTCATTGGTGTACTTGCCATCAATGACAAGCATATGCTACCTATTAAACATTTCCAACACATTTCCTTCTTGAGATGTGCTAAAACATGATATCCTACTTCAAATTGAAGTTCCCTGCGATGTTGATCAGATCTGTGCTTGTATTTCTGGTTAGAACTCTCCAACTGTCCTTTGATCTAGCTATGGAGTTTCTCCATCTCCGCAACAAAATCCTCTGCTCCAGCGCTCTTGATCTCACCCTGTTCCAAGTCTCTCAACTCAGATACTCCCCTTGGTTTCATTCCATATAGTATTTGGAATGGGCTCCTTCCAGTGCTCTTGTTTGGTGAATCATTGTATGCAAATTCTGCTTGTGGTAGAATCTTATCCCACTGGTTATGATGTTCAGTAACTAGACTCCTTAATAAATTCCCCAAACTTCTATTTACCACTTCCATATGCCCATCTATCTAAGGGTGATAATCTGAGCTGAAGGACAAATTTGTCCCCATCTTCTTCCACAACATCCTCCAAAAGTGACCAACAAAATTTGTGTCTCTGTCTGAGACAATGCTCCTGGGTAGGCCATGAAGTCTCACAACTTCTTTGAAAAACATATTTGCAACATGTGTTGTGTCACTGGTCTTTTGTCATGGGATGAAATGTGCCATCTTTGAAAATCTATCCACCACCACAAATATGGAATCAAATCCTCTTTGTGTTCTTGACAATCCCAACAAAAAATCCATGCTTATTGCATCCCAAGGACTCTCTAGTATTGGTAATGGTTGATACAACCCAGTGTTTTGTCTTTTCCCCTTTGCATGTTAGCATATTATACATTTGTTCACAAAATTTATCACCATTGTTCTCATACCTGGACAATAGTATGAGTTGCTCAACTATGCAAACATTTTATCATGGCTGAAATGTCCAGCCAATCCTCCACTGTGCTTTTCCTTCAGAAGATTATCCCGTATTGAGCATTTTGGTATGCACAACTGATTTCCTCTGAACAAAAGTCATTCTTGAATCATGTATTATGTCCACTAAATTCTATCTCTTAACACAGGATTAGCACATGCTTCATATGCCTCCTTGAAATTTACATCATCATGATACATGTCCTTAAGGTGTTCAAACCCCAAGGTCTTCACCTGGAATTCCTGCATGATCAAACATATCTTGCTTAATGCATCAACAACCTTGTTAGCATTCCCAACAATATGTTTTATGACAAAAGTAAAATTTTGCATAAATTCAACCCATTTTGCATGCCTCTGATTCAGTTTTTCTTGTCTAGTTATGAATTGTAAATCTTGGTTATCACTATACAAGACAAACTCTTGTGAGACAAGATAATGCCTCCATTTCTTCAAAACTTGAATTATGGCATAAAAATCCTTTTCATATGTGGAGTATTTTCTCTTGGTTTCATTCATCTTCTCGCTGAAATAGGCAACATGTCAATTTTCCTGACTCATAACTGCTCCTATTGCAATTCTGCTTGCATCACATCTTACCTGAAATGTCTTCTCAAAATTCGACAAGATCATAATTGGTCGTTCTATTATCTTCTCCTTCAGTATATTGAAGCTCCTTTCGGCCTCCTTTATCCATTTAAAGGACTTGTGCCTCTTCTTCACTGTATCCATCAATTGCATACAAATTCCACTGAAGTATCTAATGAACTTCCTATAGAAGCTTGCTAATCCATGGAATCTCCTTACCTCGAACATGATTCTTGGTGACGACCATTCTCTGATCGCTTTCACCTTCTCTGGATCCATCTTCAGTTCATTCGAAGAGATCACGAAACCCAAATAAATGAGTTATGTCTTCATAAAAGTGGACTTCTTCAAATTGATCAGAAGCTTCTCCTGTTGTAGCCTCCTCATTACTAGCATTAGGTGCCTCAAATGCTCCTCTTTAGTCCTGCTAAAGATTAGTATATCATCCAGATATACAACCACGAACTTGCCAATGAAATCTTTCAGAATTTCATTCATCAACCTCATAAAAGTACTTGAGGCATTTGTTAATCCAAATGGCATAACCAGCCACTCATATAGACCTTTGTTTTTCTTAAAGGTTGTTTTCCATTCATCGCCTTCTCTCATCCTAATCTGGTGATATCCACTTTTCATATATATGTTATAAAAGAAATTTGCTCCACTTAAGAAATCCATTAAATCATCCATTCTTGGTAAAGGAAATCTATACCTAATGGTGATCTTGTTGATGGCTCTCGAGTCTATGCACATTCTCCATCCTCCATCTTTCTTTGGGCTCAACACGGTTGGTATTGTGCATGGGCTCAAACTTTCTCTGACCAAACCTTTGTCTAGAAATTCTTGGACTTGGTTCTTCACCTCCTCATTCTCTCGAGGTGTTAGTCTATACGCTTCTTTGTTTGATAGACTTGCTCCTGGTATCAAGTCGATATGATGACTGATACTCCTGATGGGCAGCAATGAGTTTGGAAGCTCATCCACCACTATATCAACAAAATTATCCAGCAGCTCCTGAAATTCTTCAGGCAAATCATCCATTGATGTACTTGTAAGGATGACTCTGGGCTTCCTCACCACAGCGAACTACATCTCCTGTTCTTCCTTGACTTCTTTTAGGAGTTCCTTCCCACTCATGAGAATTATGCTTGTGTTGGATTCCTCTTTTACTTTCTTCTCCTCCATTGGCAGCAACATATGCGTCCTACCATTCTTCTCTAATGTATATGTGTTTTTACTCCCATCATGAATGACATTTTTGTCAAACTACCATGGTCTTCCCAATAGAATATGGCGCATTTCCATGGGGATTAAATCATACAGGATTTCATCTTTATAACCTCCTATCTTCATTTCAACCAGGCATTGTTTAGTAATCATTACCTGGTGTCCTTTTTGCAACCATGAGACCTTGTATGGTTTTGGATGTACAGTTGTCTTCAACTCCAATTTCTCCACCATCTATGTGGATACTGGGCTGTCAGTGCTCCCACTGTCAATCACCTTGCATACTTTGTCCATATTCTTGCAAGTTGTCCTGAAGAGACTGTTTCTCTACACTGGCCTTTCAGTTTTTGCCTCTGGTTTCAAGAGAACTTTTATCAACATTAGTGATGTTCCATCCTCTACTCCCTCTGCTTCAACATTTCTTCACTGGGATTCTAAGATGTGGGCTTCTCCTCCTTCCTTATTCTTCTTGGGACATTCCCAAGACATGTGTCCTATCTTTCCACAGGCATAGCATCTTACTCGTCCTCTGCCTCTTCCTCTAGAAGAGTTTCTTCCACCACCCTGTCTTTCTCGTGAACTTCCTCCTTGTTCTGAATGATTTTGTGGTTTCCCAGCCTCGTCCTTAGACTGATGTGTTATGTCACGCTTAAACCCCTTGATCTTGATTGGGACCGAGCTTTTACCTCTTCCTCGCTGACTTTGTTTTTTGGTCAGCTTCTCCTTTACCTTCAACACAAACTGATAAGCATCCTCCATGGTTCTGACTGACATCATGTTGAGCTTGTCCTAGATCTCATATCTCAAGCCATTTATATATCTGGTGACTTTCTCTTCATCTCTCTCACGTTGTCCAGTTCTTATGTTCAGCCAGTAGAAATCCTTGGTGTACTCCTTAACTGTCATACCTTTCTGTCTCAGGTTCTGCATCTTCCTGAATAGATTTATCGATAATCTTTGGGCATGAACTTAGCCTTCATCTTGGCTACCATTATGTCCCAACTCTTTATCCTCTATTTTCCTTTGCTTCTTCTCTCAGCCTGTAGTTCATCCCACCACAACGTTGCATGTCCTTTTAACCTGGTGACTACCTGCTTCACCTTCTTCTCCTCATCGACATCTTCATAATCGAAGTGTCTGTCCATGGATCTTATCCAATCCAATAGTTCTTTAGCATCTAGGTTTCCCTCATACATGGGAACCTCTATCTTAGCTCTACCTCCAGGTCTGGAAACTGCTTTCAACAAACATTCCTCTACAATGTCTTCTCCTGCAGCTTCTTCAACTTCAACCTCTTCACTTTTTGCTTCACTGACGTCTCCAGCGTCATGTTCTCTTCGTTGTGCTGCTTCCATTATTTCCAATCTGGCATGAAGTTCTCGCATCTCCCTCTCTGCAACACAGTTGGCTAAAGGTGCCTTTCATCTCCGTGGCGGCATTGTGTTGACTACTTGTCACACACAGAGTACAACTTTAAGTTCTGTGTCTCTTCCTCTTTCTCTTTCACCTGGATTCTACAGATGAAGAACAATCATCTCTGATACCACCTGATGCAGACCCCCTATCCCTCCTAAGGGTTGCGTGACCTCCAGGTCAGGATCTTCTGATTTTGGAACTGACATGGCTCTTCTGGTTCTGAGCTGGAACCTCCCTCTTCTAATCCATAGTTCCTTATCTGATTTTTTCCCACGCAGACCAACACTAGACGCAAAACCCCACTCCACGTGACCATAGGCGCGACCACAGGCCTAGCCTAAAAGGCACGTCACATTTTGTGACCCCGAGCTTTCCAATACAACAATTCCTTGTCTCCTCTAAGTGTCGAAACACCGACGAGGGCTAATGGAGGTTAGCTCCTTCCTTTTACCAACTCACGTGACCACACACCCGTGACCACAAGATTTACCATGAAATCATGTCGCGGTTCACAATATCAGGACCTGTAATACAAGGCGCCTGACCCCTCCAAGTCATGATCGTCTAAATCATGATGATGCAAGA
The DNA here is from genome assembly GCA_009831015.1 of Picea engelmannii. Taxonomy (NCBI): domain Eukaryota; kingdom Viridiplantae; phylum Streptophyta; class Pinopsida; order Pinales; family Pinaceae; genus Picea; species Picea engelmannii. Next base: position 62,138 of record ML813901.1, read on the forward strand.
TCTACGACTCATGTCTCTCTTGGACCAACACCTACGATTATTTTGGCATTTCGCATTTCGTGACTTTGCCCTGCATGAAATTTGTTCGCTCCTCCACCCGGTCACTGAAATGCTGAAACACTCCCTCACTATGGATCGATGGCTCTAAGCATCTCAAGATCCTATGGTCCTGATCTCATCTTGGTGGATCCCTATTTTGGGGTTCGGGGTTTTGGGATTCAAGGACCTCTGTACCCCCCCCAACTCACAATAGTCGATATCATGAAATGGACCAGTGGTATAGATCAATTGGGAATCGATGGATACTATTCCTACTGAGGGTTGAGCATTGAAAGGTCTCCCTGTTAACCTCCCCATAGCTCCGCTTGATCCAATGGCTCGTGTGATTTCGTGAATCTCCCTGTAAACTCTCCACCATTCATTCATACTTTTGTGGATTTCCCTCCTGGATGTACGCGACATCAAATCTTGCATATTTTTCTCGAATCATATGGCTGCTGACCTTCCTCCGTGATCTGACGGCCAACAAAACTCTTCCTCTTGAGGTTTTAATCTCCCCGACTTAGAATATTTTATAAGTCCTCGAAGGTTCTGACCTTCGCTTACCCCTCGAAATGGGTTCTTGGATCTTGATAACACTTTTCGAAAGTGTTATTCCTCCTAAGCTTCATTTGGTTTAAAATTTGATTTCCTATGCACTCCTTGTGTCTAAGGGATTTCAATAATTCAGATCCATAGGATTTCTCGTAGAGAAATTCCCCCCCGATTTCCTTGTGTTCCTCTCTGGCTCGACACACACCTTGCAGAGCTTCAAATGAAAAGAAACAATTGAAACTGGAACACTAACATGCACAGTTCCATTCACTTATTCATGAAAACAAAAACAACAGGAAAACACACACAGTGCACACACCATACATTTGGATCAATTTTCCTTCTTTTATCTTCACAAGTGTCGAAATGGATACAAAATACATTCAAATTACAGTAACTCAAAAATTGAGATATCCTGCTAACTCGCAGTTCTCTTATAGCTAATTTCTCTCTTTATTATTGCTCTCCCAACTGGGCATACAAACTTCTACTTAACTCAAAAATATTTCTAGGGTTTCCCCTCGTTACTTGCCTACTCTAAAATTCATCCTACACTATCTTAGTTCAGTCGCATTCTAGAGTCATAGTGGAAACTCCTTTGGATCAATTTTCCTTCTGTTATCTTCACAAGTGTCGAAATGGATACAAAATACATTCAAATTACAATAACTCAAAAACTGAGATCTCTTGCTAACTCGCAGTTCTCTTACAACTAATTTCTCTCTGTATTATTGCTCTCCCAACTGTGTGTACAAACTTCTACTTAACTCAAAAATATTTCTAGGGTTTCCCCTGGCTACTTGCCTACTCTAAAATTCATGCTACACCATCTTAGCTTATTTTCATTCCAAAGCCGTAGTGGAAACTCCTACTCTGTTTACGATTTTCAAAACGTGCCTCAAAGGGTAAAATTCGGCACAGGTTCAAGCGTGCCTCCAAAGGTAAATTTTGGCGCTGAGTTAAGGCAGATTTCAAAATTGGCTGCAACTGTCAACATTGAAGTTTTGGAAGAACTCTCACATGTTGAGTGGTCCTTCCACTGCATGCTTGCCAATGATTCTCCTGCATCATTGAGGTGGGGAAAATGGTGAATTTTAGAGTGAAATTCCCAAATTCTAGGTGAAACCTACACATGATTTGGAAAAGGTATGTTTATTTGAAATTCATGGGGATGATTTTGGACATGGGAAGAGAAGTTCAAACCTCCCATGGAGGCCAAAAAATAAAGCAACATTTTCAACCGAAAAATAAAGTTTTGGAAAAATTATAAACCTTTCAAAACAAATTATACTTTTTGGGATTTTTGAAAAATTTCATACATATAATGATGTGGACCATACCAGTGACATGGAATGATAGGATCCACATTACAAGCGAAATGGTGGTTGAATGAAAGGGTCATGGCATAGAACTGATGAATCAATGATTGAGATTGCATTTCATTTTGAGATCGGTTGCCCAAATTCATCCTAGATTTGGTCAAAAACTTCTAAGTTTTCGGAGTTTGCCAAGTTTCAGTGAGGTCTGAAAAAAAAAAAAAAAACCGTCAATCATTGATGTATTCTGTAGAGTTCAAAGAATTTCGACGAAGTCTGAATGAAATTTAGAAGAAAATTGTTGATCACTAATGGAGAAAAGTAGGAAAAAATCATTGGTCGCAGATCGACGGTCGAGATTCGTCTTTGGAGTTTCAAAAATTTTAGCATATTGAAAGTCAAGATTCATCTTTGGAGTTTGTATAAGTTTAGTATATTGACGGTTGAGATTCATCTTCGAATTTTAGTTAATTTTAGCAGATCCATGGTCGAGATTTATCTTCAAAGTTTAGCGAAGTTTATCAAATCAATGATTGAGATCCATCTACATGTTTGGTGAAGTTTGGCAAGGGTTCGAGAATCTATGGATAAGATCTATTTTGATCTTGATATCTATTGGATATATTACACACACATAGAATATTTTTTTCTTATTTTCCTATGTTTATTAGTCAATATTGAGGGTCTCTTATTTTTAGGAACCTCTCCTACATTCTAGGATAATATTCTCTTCAATTGACTATCAAAGTGAAGTCATTCAAGGTAAATTTGGTTTTATCACCAAGTAAAATTAGGATCATCAAAAGTAATCCACACTTACCTTGGTATCATCACTAGGAAGGAACATTCCTTCTGCATGCTTGATATCCTTCTCATTTCAATCTGGTCTGTCCATTTAACTAAACACTACATCACTAGTTGACTAGAACTAGGTGGCAATTAACTCTCGTATATTCATGAGTGTGTCCAGATCTCTCTAGAACAACACTATGGAGAATTATTTGGGATACACAGAGTATATCATATGTGTTTTATCATTCATTCATTTGGATAATACAATTCCCATTATTTTCTCTCCAATTTTTCTCTCATCTTCTTACCTTTGGAAGTTATGTTCATTCTTCTACTAGCTATATCTATTGTGAAGGTACTCACCACATTTTACAAGATCAATGGTCCAAATCCATTATGGGGTTGGAAAAACATTTCTACGTTCAACAAGTTAAACAATTTGAAAGGATTTTCTCTGATTGTTGATGGAAGAAATAAGTTGATCATCGGTTGTCGATGGAGCGATCAGAATTCAAAGAAATCCTATGAAAAAGAACTTCATACCTTTTTTTTTATCGTTGATGGAAGAAACAAGTTGATATTCGATGAAGGAAATTTTCAATCGTACCTCCATTGAATAACTTACAGATTCCTCAGAACACTTTGTTTGAATATGGGTTGAGTCTGAGCCTATTTTCCCTTCTTTTTCAGCAGTGACACTCCACTCCAGTGGCCTACAGAGCGTCACTGACACCCCCTTGCAAGATTTTCAGGAGCGTCACCCTACCTTTGATGCCCTATATCTTTGGTACCACGAGAATCACCCTTTCCTTGGTTGGTTTCTGAGATTTTTGGTATCTATTTCTCGGTCAGATTTTGTCTCGGGTTCTTTTATGATTGCTTTAGACTTTGATTGTTTGGTTATGATTGCGAGTATCACTCTTCTTGTATTTTTTTTTGTGAATTACCTCTAATCAAGTTTTGAAAGGCTTATAAGTTGTTCAAGTCCTATCAAATTCTTGAGAATTAGTTTTCATTTTAAGTAGTCTTTTTCTTGTCAGATTATACAAGCATTTAACTTCTATAATTTTCTTCCTGAAAAAAAATTCAAGCATTCTCCTTGTCACCTTTGGGAGCCTTTTTTGTCATTTCGAAAGTAGTTTGTTGACAATTTATTCTTGCACTTCACTTATATTTTTAATACATAATGTTTTAGAGTCGATTGTGCTATCAATTGGTCTCAAATCCTTTGGTTTTAAGACTTTTTAAGATTGATTTCTTTCTTTGCAAGTGCATCTTTGTTTGAGTATTATTTTTCTTCCTATTCTCTTCTATATTAGATTTGAACTATTTCATGCTCATTGAAAGAAAAGATGCATTAAAGGAATTGCATTCAATCTTATTTGCATGTTAACATAAAACAAATAAATTCTTTCGTTCTAAATCATTAGAAGTAGATTTGTAGTGAAAAACATTAAAGAACTTAGCATTTCTTGGTTTTGAAATTTTAAAAGAATTCTCTTTTGATAATTTGGAAAACATTTGTATTATTCATTTAAGTGAAAACAAAAAATAAAAAAGGGTTTTGCATGCATTGAGTATTGCACGGATTGTTTAATGGTATTTGGAATAAAAAGAAACCTCTTCTCCCTCTTGTAAGTAGGATTCATTGAAAGAAATTGTGCACTTCATTTTCCTACTTCATGGCTTTTGGAGTCAAGTCAAAACGTCATTAGTTTCATTTCCATATACACTTGAGTAAAAAAAACTCTAACTAATCAACCATGCATAGTTAAAATAAACTAGACATTTTATTTATAGAACACCAACAATAGTCTAGGAATTAGAATCTTTGGACTAGGGAAAATGAGTAAATTGTACAAGATTGCTAAATAGACTGTAGAGTACTAAAGAGTGGTCAAACCAAGTTGTTGTATAGGAATAGATAGGAACCCCCTCTAAAAGAGGGGCTAAACATGAGGTCACATGCAGAACAAAAGAAAATATTACCCCTCCAAAGCTTGACCAATCATAAAGGACAAAGCGTATATTGGGGGTTCTTCTTGAGAAACCACTGGTTTCATTTGGTCTCGGTGCTTTGTGAATCATGAATCTGTTTGGGGTCCTCAGAAGTTTTGCTGGTCCATTTTTCTTCATTTCTCTTGAAGAGTTTCAGACTCAGGTATATTTCCCATATGTTCAGTCCTAACTACCGACTGTACCCCCTCGGAGGCCGACTGTGAGTTCATAGCCTTAGTGACCTTTCATAGATATCTACAGAGGTGATTGTGGTGGGATTCCCATGGTACCTTGGGAAGATGTTGTATCACAACTTCAATACCCTTGGAGGGTTGTCCCGCGAAGCGAGGGTCACTTGCACCAAGAAGGGATGATGCATGGAGTTAAGGGGTAACTGCTTCCCATTTCTTTGTTGATGGCTTGATATCCCATCTTCAGAATATCCTATCATCTATTGTTTTCCTGGTTAATTACCTTTAGATTTTTTAGAGGTTTTTTTTTTCATCACTTGTAGTTAGCCATAGAAGTTTTTTTCTTCTTAAATCTGGCTGACAATGGTCTTCGTAGGTCTCGTAGGATGCAAGGATTACCTCCATAATTTTACAAACCCTTATCTTCTCATTCACTAAAATATCACTCCCAAGAAGGAACAATAAATGAAGAAGTTGTCTATGATACTGGGAGTGCAATTGCTCCTTTACCTAAACAATTCACAAAAGGAGGTTTTGTTTTTGCAAACCCACCCTTAAATGATCCTTTTCGCCCAATTCTTCTATGAATACCTCCTTCAGAATATTTTGAATCTGCACTACAATATTGTCCTTCCCAATTACCATTCATACCATACAAGGAAATTTTATCCATAGAGTCAGGAACACCTAACCCTACAAAATGATTTACTACCCTTGTTCAAACATTTGAATTAGTTGATCCTACTCATACTCCTTCTATTACTCCTTCTACTTTGTTTAGAACATATTCAGGTCAGGACATTATCCTTAAGATGGGTATGACCCCAACCCAACCTTCTTCTACTATGACATAGTCACCTATAACATCTCCATATGGTTCATATATAGGTAATACTGCTCATGTTGCAATTCAAGTGCCAAGTAGCTTAGGTTTTCTATTTTCTAGTCAATTAAGCAACACTACAATAGTTTCACAAATCGTACCTTTGAAAATGTAACGTACCCAGCCACCCCCAGGTCAAGAACGCTACTCTGAAACTCAGTTATAAACTGATTTTGAATTCTAATAGCAATTATTGAGTCTCTCTCATCAACTTGCATTTCAAATTCAAGTTGTTGTTTTTAATAGAAATTCCCATCATACTATCTTGGACGAAGGAGCTTCGACATGTGTTATGTATTTAGCTTATTGGAAATCCATCAACTCTCCTGGTCTAAATCATTCCCCCACTACATAAAACCATTTTAATGATGATGTTTTTGACCTTTTGGACTCTTGCAATCTTTACCCATTGAACCGGGGGTGAAAATTGCTTACGTCGATGTAGAAGTGGTCGACGCTCCTCTAGATTATAATTTGTTGCTTGGACGAAGATGGTTTTATGTGATGAATGTTATTGCATCTTCAGTCTTTCATCTTGTACAACTTCCTCATCAAGGGAAAATTGTTACCATTGTACCAATTGGATTACTCTACACCAGATATCCATAAGCACATTGCCAAAAATGTCCCATTTTTTGGAATCTTATATATGAGAGTGTGGGAGTAGGTTTCTTAAAAGACTCCTCACTCATGGGATATTTTACCTTATCTTCTCCTGAAACCTCGCAACAAAATGAAACAATTAATATGATTTCAACCATTGTACACCAATCCCTTGAATCATTTGATCCTTGGGTTGTACCTAGTCCACTAGAACTTGATATTCTCGGTGATGTTATTCCACTCAGTTGAGTTGAGGCAAAATATAATGATATTCAATCTACCTCTCCTTCTTCTAATGACCAACATATGGTGGCATTGGATTCCTATTATCTACCATCCTGGTTAAAGTCGTTATCATCTTGTTTTGACTATCTCCTATGGATTTTTCCATTAGAAGAATCCATAATGGAAATTCTTAGCATAGAAGAGTTACCTTGGAGTGATCACCACCATCGATCATCGTTTCTCCCAAGTTTGGAAGTGATAGAGGGTGAGATTAAATCCATCTTTCCATCTGATATTTTCAGTGACCCTCAATCTCCCATACTTACTCAGGAAACTATTTCCAAAGGAAATTTATGGAATATCACACAGACCATTGACATTGACATATCTGAAAAATATGGTGTTATGGAAAACGTACAATTAGGTGTGAATTTTCTCTTGAATAAATTCAGGCTTGTATAGCCTTATTTAAAGAATTTTGCGACATTTTTTATTGGAGCTATGAAGAAATTCCAGGGATTGATCCTTCAATCGTATCACATGAAATAAAACTTTACCATGGATCTAAACCTGTATGAAAGAATCTTCTCCCAGTACATCCTAAAAAAACTACGATAATTAAGGCAGAAGTAGAAAACTTGTTAAATGTTGGTTTCATTTATCTTGCAACATGCATTACTTTTAAAGATTTAGATTAGAAAACAATATGACGACTGAGAAAGAAAGACATTCAACATAGAAAAGAAAACATCACCAATGAATAACACGTGAGAATCCTGTGAAAATGTCTCTTTGTATTAATGGAAGATCTCTTCAAAAGATTACAATCTTGTAGCTTGAAGGGCGTAAAGATCAACCTTCAGTACTTCAAAGTTTGAAGTATTTATAATAAAAATTACATATGACCCTGTCATTAAAGATTAGGACATGGAAAATCTAAATTTAGCTAACTGACTTAACAAGATACAAAAATTTAGGAAACTGCTTGATGACGTGTTGAAACTTCATGATGATTTCTGGGGTGGACCATTGGTGAGGCCTCCGCACAACCTCGTCTGATTGGATAGCTGACTAGGCTTGGACACCTCATCAACTAATCGATCAGATTGCAAAGCTCTTCCCATCAAAGGTGACTAGGAACGCTGAGTTTGAGTAATCTTCAGTATACTTCATCCATCTCTGTGTACTTAGCGAAAGTTGGCTTGATGATGAAGATGTACCGGATCTCATGTTGTATACTGATGTTGAACTGTAAAGCATCTAGGAATGCCTTGCTCGTGATACTGCCTTGTATTCCTGATAATTTTGAGCTATCCTTAGCGACAGTGGCTAGTTTCTTTTTGTAATCGGCAAGCGTCATTAACTTGTCATTTATAACTCTCATACCAGGAAGGCCTTTCTTCTGCAGCGCTTCGATCTTGCTAAAAAATATTTTCACTCCTGCGTCCATGATTTGGACCTTTTCCTCCAGTTGTATCATTAGTCCTCTCTTGGTCAGGACCCTCTTGACCTCAAGGATGGTCTCTTTCCTATCTTCAATCTTCAATTCTTTTAGTTCCTCTCTGGTTTTGGAATTCAGAAATTTGATGATATCAGCAGCTTCTGTGGGCATCTCTCGCAGTTCCTCTCTTATCTTTTCAATAGCTTATTGACTTATTTACACTAGCTCATTTTCCTCGAACATTATTTGTATCATCGGCCATATTTCATTCACATACTTGGTGATGTCCATCTAGACACTTTCCTTGACCTCGAAAATTGTTTTGCCTGCCACTGTTTACTTCTGAAGCTGTTGCAATTCCTGTTTGAGTTGGTCTGATGTTTGTTTTTCCTTGGAGTAGCTAGTCTGGTAAGAAGACTTGAGTTCCTGAAGGTTCTCAATCTCCTTTTTCAGTCTGCTAATCTCTGTCTCTTGCAAATTCATTTCTTCCATGGATTTAGCCAATTCAACAGTCTTCTCCAGGGCTGTCAGTGGAGTTGCCGAGGGAATTTCTGCTACAGATGTTGTGCTCACTCCTGTGAGTGGAACTGTGCTCAGTGGAATGAACTCCATGGGCTTTGACTGCTCATTCTCTTTCACTAGATTTTCAAATTCTGCTTCCATTTCCTTGAACTATGCATTTTGCTCCATGATGAGCTTGAGCATTTCATCCTTTTCCCCTTCTGTCTCTACTATTTCCTTTGCATGTGCATCTTTTATTGGTGGCAGTTTCAGCTATTTCCTCAGAGATGCTATATCGACATTTTTCTTTTTGAGCATCTCCTTGACTGCTTTTACATTCAAGGGATCATATCCAATCTTGAGGACCAGTTCCTCTAGCATCTTAATCCTATTATCCTTGGAAAAGGATGATATTTTTTCTAACTTCAGCTCTGTCATGACATTGTTTAGAGATACTTGTAACTTGGAGACAGTGGTAGAGGCATGTGCCAATGTGGAGAAAACCATTTCTCCAGTTTGCCTGTGCAGATCCATTTGATCAGCTGGATGCACATCTTTAGTTTGAAACTCAAATGTTTCCCTTTTGTAATCAGTGATTACTTTCAGGTCTGGCACATGTGCTTGCAAAAACACCATGTGCATTCTACCCTTCTCAGTGTCAAATGCAGACAACAGCCTATATTGTGCAGTCGATGTTTGCTTCCAGAACTGAGCATACGTGCTGCTGGTCAGCGTTTGATTTTTCTTTTTGATCAGATCATACTTCTCAAAAATACTCAATTTCAGTCCTATTTTGCTCGGCTGGCTGGCTGGTGGAGTATCTGTAGGCTTCTTGGGCAACACTGTAGTCGTGATTTGTTTGTTTCTTGTACTAAGGAGCGACCGATCAACCTCCAAAGTTGTAGTGGATTGCATTCCCTTTTCACCAGCCGTGTCGGGTGCCTGACTGGTTTTTGGCCTCTTAGTATGTAGTTGGAATTCTTCGGATGATACTTCAGTGACGGAAGGTGAAGTGTCCTTCGTGGGCCTTTTCTCCTTGGGAGCCTGTGGCATAGTTGTCTGTGAGATAGTGATCAAAAGGTCCTACTATTCTGTCTCAACCAGAGTGTTTGGCTCCCATTCTGTCTGGTTGGAAAACTTCTCTATCTCAGGCCTAGATGTGTGGATGTATGGGATGTTCTTATTCGTAACTCTCATCTATGAAATTATTCCACATGGGTCATATTGCCATATGAAGATAGAAAAAATATTCATTTCTTTAAGCAATCTATCTGCCTCCTCCCCGGCAGATAGATAATTCAGAGACACAAAATGTATGTCATCTGAATTGATCATTTGTCTTATGTATTCCAGGGAAAATATCCTTACGGGCAAATATTTTGGCAACTTGTATGGAGCCAATTCTCACCCATACACTCTGATGTCTGTGTGGTCCTGGTACAGATACCAGTCTCCCATCTTTGAAAGATCCGAGAGGTGTAAGATCCTCTGAATTTCCTTGTTTATTCTCGGCTCAGGTCTGCCACTGAGCATGCTCACCATGGGATGGTAGAACCGCTCGATAAATTATTTAAAACTGAATTCAGTAGAGTTGTGTCTGAGCAGTGAAATCCACGTTGTCACCGCCTGTGGCCTCCCATCCTTGTCCATCTTCTGCATCGAAAAAGAGAATTTGTTCACTTGAAAGAATAGGAACATGTAAGCCAGTATTGAAGAATACTAGAACATGCCTTCCGTGGAAAAATTTGAGAATTGCTCATGAATGTTGTATGCCAGGAAAGTGTTGTAGTCGAACTACGTGGTGGGTTTCTCATCTGTGGAGAAGATGGACATAAATCCCAATATGGGTTCATCCACCCGCTGATCTGAAAAATACCCGAGGAGGGCACAGAGCGACGAAATGACCTGATTTCACTTCACTGAGAACAGGGATGAAGGATACGGGGGATTTATAGTGAGGAGCTAAGCGGCCTGTGGGAGAAAAAGCTCGAAGATCTGAGCTCTTTGGGGGGAATATAATTTATGATATAGTTCTGTGATAATTTCAAGATTGAACGGTGATACGGATTCAGCCATTGGTATCTGCATCATCTGGTCAATGGTTTCCGGTGTAATGAGGAAACGAATTTCTCCTGATAAAGAAACTACAACTCTCTGGTCGGGGAGGTAGTGAGGCTGGCATTTGAGGGCGAATTCGGGGAAAGGGTGAACTTGGGGGAAAAGATACAGGGGAAGGTTTGACTCCCAGGGCCCAATCTCATCGCTCTGGTCAAGGAAAACCTCTTTGATCCATGATTGCAAGTCCGCGAAGTCGAACTCACATCTGGTGTCTGCAATTAAATGGTCTTTGTCAGCCAGAGGGATCCTGTTGAGGTCGATAGGGGGCAGGAGGAAAGGATTTTCCTTAGCTTCTGTTCTCTTTGATTTTGGCACCATCGTTGTAAAAATACCTGCAAATCAAATAGTTGTTAGTGGGGATGATGGTGACTTTGGACAGTTGGTTGTAATGGAAAAGAAAATGGGGAAAATATTCTCTGGTGCAGCGACAAGGTGAACAATGAGGGAAAGAAGGGTAAAGGTAGCTTTTGAGAAAACGGATAGCCATTGGGCGCGGGAGATAGGTCAGCAGGTTAACGGATAGGTTAGCCAATAATAAATGGCCAATGGGTCGTTTAGAGAGTGAGATGGAAGGTGACAATGACTGAAGAATATGGTTGGCCGACGTGGCGGGAGTTGATTGGGGAGTAACCATGATGAGAGGACTTGTGAAAGGAGGACAAGGGGAATGGACTGACAGAGTAATGAGATGTGACCTCTAGGGGAAACAATGTGAATAATGACGTCATGGGGTGACAGGGTATGTCAGACAGTGGGAGGCGGTGGGAGTCTGACCCAATAGATTCCTGCCATGTAGATGAAATGGGGTCCACCATAAAACATTGCATTTCGGACCCCCCCCCCCTCCGTTAAACACAGATCGGTCAGGGGGGTCTGAAAAACACCATGAGTCATTGATTTGTGTGCTTTCTTCTTAACCATAGATCTATGCGCAATGTTTAGACTTCATTCTGGACCCCCCCCCCCCCACCATTAAAAGAAGAACGGTCGGGGGGGTCCAGAATTCAATCTCAGCTGTTGATAAATGCGCTGGAGCCTAAGGCGTTAAGATGTGTGCCTTTGTTACCTACGATTCCAGACCCCCCCCAGCACCCCACTGTTAAAGGTAGAACGGTCGAGGGGGGGGGTCCAAAATACTTGTTGGTCGTTGATCTGGGTGCCTTCTTTCCAGCCGTTTATCAGTGCACGATCTTTATTCAATGAGCACGCAAACATATTTGCTCGGAAACTTAGGATAAATGCATTTTGTGGGTTTGCCCAAGCTTTCCCTATCTTTATCACCAAGGGGTTAGACATCAAACCTTTTAAACCTCAAAGATATGTTTCAACATTGATCATCATGCTTGTTTTATTGAGATAAAGCAAACTACCCTATGCTCTAACCTAATTACCTATGAAAATTAACCCAGATTAAACTGTTGGACTAAGAAATTACTCTATCTTGGAGTTATTTGACCAAGATTAGGCAGTTTGGTCAAATTTATTCACTAACTAACCTAGGTCACTTGGCTAAGATTAGGCAGTTTAGCCAAGCTTATTCACTACTCCTATCAACATAAATTTAAAAGAACTTGGCCATGCTTGAACGGTATGGACCAAATCATTGTTATTGCATGGGGCTCTATTGAATTTCTTTTTATTCCCTCTTTTATTCTGTTTCTTTTTCATTTCTTTTTCTTTTTATTTTCTTTTTCTCAAATTATTTACAGAATGGACAATCATTTGACAAACAAAACACTTAAAGAGATAACATTTCAGTCACAAGTTGATCCTATAAATTATAGGGTTATAACATCGGCTCCACCTAGGGATGGTACTCTCCTTGTGAAGTGCCAAGAATCTTGATTCCTGATGTTCTGAAGAAAAAAAAAACTTTCTCCATAGTTGACTTTGTTGCTTGATTGGTTTTATTTTTGAAAACTGGAAAACAATGTTCAGAGGATTAGGGCCTTCTCTGTGGGCTTTAACCATCTGATAAGATTTATTTCACTCAAAAACTTGTAAACAAAATGAAAATGGTTTCTATAATGGAAAAGTGTGACTGCAGGTTCCTACTGAGGGCGTGAATAGTGCTTCAACATTCTGCCATTTACAGGTCCTCCTGGAAGATTTGTCCCATCACTGTTGTTGAGAAAAAATGAATTATTTCCTCTGAATGCTTGAATCATGTAAGGTCCCTTCCATAGACTGTCGAATTTTCCATGCTTCCCTTTATCCTCATTTCGGGCATCCCATCTCAGTACTAAGTCACCTAGCTCAAAGTTGTCTTCTTTAGTTCTTTTGTCAAAGATTTTCTTAATGCTTTCTTGGACAACCTGAGTTTTGTTGTATACTTCTTCTCTAGATTTTTGCAAGTGGATCATCTAGTTTATCCTTCTTTGGGAGTCGTTCGGCTCGACTTGCATCTCTTGTAGCAATTTCATGACAGGAACTCCTAAGGAAGTGGGAAAAACTAATTCAGTACCATAGACCAGCTGATATGGTGATATACCAATTGACCTCTTGGTGGTCATTCTGTCAGCCCATAGTGCGAAAACCATCTTGTTATTCCATGATTTTTTTTTTCTTGCAAAGTCTTCTTAACAATGTTCACTAGGGTCTTATTGGATGACTCTACCAGCCCATTTCCTTGAGGGTAATAAGATGTGGAATGACCGAAACCAATATGATACAGGTTGCAAAAGTCTATGAGCTTTTTAGATTGGAAAGCAGCTTCATTTTCAGTTATAATATTTCTAGGACATCAAAAACGAGACAAGATATTATTTTCAAGAAATTTAATAATGACTGAATCATTAGCTTGCCTGCTTGGTACAGCTTCGATCCATTTTGTTAAATAGTCTATGGCAGTAAGAATCCACCTGTGTTGGCCCGAAGAGGGAGGATGTATTTCCTCGATAAAGTCTAGTCCCCATTGCTGGAAAGGAGCTTCAACAGAGATTGGTTTCAGGGGTAAAGGAAGAAGCTTATTTTTTCCCTCGAAAACCTGACATTTATGCCACGAAGTCACTTTCTGATGCACATCAGTGAACAGCGTAGGCCAATAGAACCCAGCTCTGAGAATTTTATTAGTTGTGGTCTTCCATCTTAGATGACCACCACAGTCTCCTATATGAAAATCCTGCAATACTCTGTCAGCTTCATCCTTTAACAGACAATTCAACAAAATACCTCCAAGATCCTTCCAATATAGATTGCCTTCTAGAATGCAAAATTTTAATGCTTTCAATTTCAAAAACCTAGCTTTAGTTTTGGTCAGACCAGGGGGAGCTTGTAAGTTATGAAAAACAAATATCAGGTCTACGTGCCATGGAGAGTTCAGAAATACCTCTTTCATGCTTGGAGTCACCTGCTCTCCCTATTCATCTACCGCAACTAAGAAATTAATATCAAGAGCATGGAAATTGGATTCAGCCATTAACTTTGCTAGACCTTGACCTTTAATCAGTTTAGTAGAGTTGATCTCTATTTCATACTCCAGAATGATAGCAAACCATTTTCCTCTTCTTCCATCTGGATTGTCCTGAGTTAAAATGTCTTTTACTACTGTGTTCAGAACATATGCGATGGTGTGGGAATGGAGAATATATACTCTAAAATCCTTTATGGATTTTACCAGGGAAAAAACTTGTTTCTCCATTATTTTATGATTCAAAACAGCATCTCTTAATGCCTTACTAAAAAAGGCTATGGGTTGTTCATACCCTTCATTTTTTTTCTGTAGTAATACTGCTGCAATGGTATGTTCAGAAGCGAAAGAAAAAAGGTAAAAATCCTTGGTGAAATCAAGACTGATCAAGACCAGAGCCTATGTGAGTGCATGTTTGACTTGTTCAAAAGAATGCTTAGATTAAGTGTCCCATTTTATTTTTGTGTCCTTTTTTAACATGTTTGTGATGTTCCTGAGAAGTTCGGCCAGGTTAGGTATGAATCTTCTCAGAAAATTTATTTTTCCAATGAAAGACTGTAACTCCTTGATATTCCTTGGGTGTTCTAATTTCTAAATTGCTTCTATTCTACTGGGATCTATCTTAATGCCATCCTTAGATATTATGTGCCCCAACAGTTTACCTTCCTGTAGTTCGATAAGGCTTTTCTTAGGATTCAAAGAAATCCCAAATTTCTTGCATTTCTCAAATACTCGTCTAAGATGTCTTAAGTGCTCGTCATCGGATTCAAAAAACACAGTTACGTCGTCTAGATAAACGACAATAAATTTGCCAAGTTCTTCCACAAAAGCGATGTCCATCACTCTTTGGAAAGTGGCCCCAGTGTTCATCAACCCAAAAGGCATTTTCACGTACATGAAGGTGCCCCAAGGTGTTGTGAAGGTTGTTTTCTCTTGGTCATCTAAGTGAATGAGAACCTGGTTATAGCCTGAGAAACCATCTAGTAAGGAGATTTGGCTAGATCCAACTACCTTTTGTAATATGTGGTCCATTTTTGGCAATGGGTAGTTGTCCTTTAGAGAAACTTTGTTCAGGTTACGGAAATCAATACAAAGCCTGATTTCCCCAGACTTCTTTTGGGTTGGACTAGATTTGAAACCCATTTGGAAAATCTTAAGGGAACTATGATTTTAGCATCATACATCTTTTTTATTTCTTTTTCTATCAGGGGAAGTAACATGGGATTAATTCTCCTAAGCTTCTGTCTAAAAGGTTTTTGATCTTATTTTATCGGGATCCTATGTTGTATGATGTTTGTGTCATAAGATTTTAAATCTTCGTAACCCCAAGCAAACACGTCTGCATGTTCGTTGAAAAGTTCAATGTATTTGAGTTTCTTCTCAGGAGGTAAGGATTTAGAAAGTTTTACTATCCTAGGCTTCTCTTCTATTCCTATGTTAACGTCTTCAACCTCTTTACCACTGGCTTCAATTTTTGGTTTTTTAGCCACATCGTTAAAATCAAAAAGGTCTTCCAAAGGAACTAAACCCCTAGGAAAAACATTACCTTTTAAATGCAAAACATCATATTCTAACTCATCTTCACCTAACTCTCCTGAATCTATCTTGTTCACACTATCATTTCCAAAATCAGATCTATTTACATTTTCATCCTTGTTTTATAGGTCTATGTTTGTACACTCGAAATCATTTTTACATTGTAGAAAATCTTCAATTTGGTCATCACTCCCAAATACCTGCCAGTATCTGATGTTGTCTAGGACAGCTGGTCTGCACTTCACCTCCACCGTGTATGGGTGAGTGGAACGAAAAGGTATCTTGCACATAGCTGCTGACGTAGCTAACCCATCTGCTAAAATATTATGTCCCCTGGGCATAACCTGTAAATCAACTTCAGTGAAACATTTAAGGGCATCCAAAATAGAATTCCTGTAAGCTCTGAGACGGGGATGTTTTTTTTCATACTCACCTTTGATTTGTTTGATAATTAATTTGGAATCACCTCTTACCATGATTTGTTTGGCACCAACTTTATTTAGAAGTTTCAGACCGAGCATCAAAGCTTCGTACTCGGCAATGTTGTTAGTGCATTGAAAATTTATTTTGTAAGAATGGTTTTCCGAATACCTGGATTTGTGATTGTGCAACCAAACTCCTGCTCTAGCTCCTTCTTTTCTTATAGCTCCATCGAATTCCATGCTCCAAAAATCTACTTGCAATTCTTCTCTTATCACATTTCTCTTTCGTTCCGCCTCAGCGATTTCTTGGCCTTCTTTCGGATCAAGTGTATCTTCTTCCAGTTGAGCGATTTTCTCTCCTGTATCACCGTTGTTATACAAGATGAAAGAATCTAATTTAGAGTGTGCAGAGTATAGAAGATAGTTATGCAGATTTTCTTGGCTGCTGACCATATATTTCATCAGAGTCTCTCTGTACATTCTTCTTTGTTGCCCAAAAAATGGGATGGTGGCATACGACATATCCAACTGCAAAGTACCTTTCAACTTGGCCCCCCAAGACCTGGACAACAACATACCATATTTCGAGGGAATGTCTATGACCACAACATCCATAACCATGTTTTTTTCCAGAATCTAAAATAGAGTGATACACAAGTCCTTGATCAATTCGATGCATCTGACTTTCCTGGAGTCAAAAGAGTGTAAGTCCTTGTAAGGCCTGGTGACCTCGAGTCTCAGTTTTTCCATCACTACTTTAGGCATCAGGTTATGCGAAGCACCTGAATCTAACATAGCATTATGCAAAATCAAGTCGTGTATATTAAGGCTAATGTAAAAAGGAGCAACAGCACCATTGTCAGTCTGACCATCAACTTCAGGGCCAAATAGGAGTTCAGGTTGATCGTCGATAAGATTTACAGTGTCTGAATGATTCGTTGATCCAACAGTTAAGGCCTTCGTGCCTATATCAGGTTCAATGCTCATCGCTTTGATCACCTACGATCGGTAAGCATCCTTACTCATCAAATCGAAAAGGGGAATGGGAATTTTCACTTTGGCTAATTCCCCTTCAAGGCTGAAAGGGGTAGGTGCTCTGCTTTGGCTCAACAATTCTGATTTGTCCACCATAGTCTTCTGGGCAGAAGTATTTGGTGGGTTGGTTGATGAAACCTTAGTCTGCGTTGATCTTTCTAAAATGGTGAGGTTTCTTTTTGTTGGAGCTTCAGCATTACCTTTCTCAGGGATCTTCTTGGTAGAAAGCTCAGGGGCTTTCTTGGTTTTGACCACTTTCTTCGTTTCGGTTACCTTTTTTGGGGAACTTTCATCCGTCTTCTTACTTCACAAATTGTACTGCCTGTGTACCTCCATAATGGCATTTTCAAATGCCTAGTGTTCAAAATCTTCAACTTCTTCGCTCACCTGGGTTTGAGAAAGAAGGAAAAGTTCTTGCTCTTCCTGAGTGAGGAAAATAGCTTCGTTATCGTGAATGCCCATGAGGTTTATGTGAGTGTCCTCCAATTCTTCAATTACCTCTTCTTCTTCTTCGGCATAATTCTCCTGTAGGGGTGGTCTGATATGTTGATCAGGACCCCTCTGTTCTCTTTGATCCCTAAGATCTCTCTGCCTGATTTGAGGAGGATTCCTTTTGAAGTTAGGATTCCGAATTTATGGAGCAGGTTGATTTTCTCTAGGAGGATTTCTTTCAGATACAGTGAGTCTCTCCATCATCCTTTCCATTACTCTAGCTAAGGAATCCAATTTGGCATCAGAAGAAGATGTAGAAGGTTCTTCTTTAATCGTGACTCTCCTTTCGGTCCTCTGTCGTGCCCTTTTAGCCAACTGGTTGGCCTCCACACTTATTGTGCTTTTCTGCATGTCCTCCAGGGTAGTGGAATTTCTTTCCCTTAATTGATATGACATATCAGCGTTGAAACCATCAGGGAATTTTATCAATGCTAAACCTTGTGGGCATTTAATATCGGCTGGAATTGCATTGTATAGATTATTGAAATGGGTGCAGTAATCTTGAACTATATCACCTTGATTCCTTCTAATGTTTTCGTATTCTGACAAGATTTGGAGAGGATTTTTATTTACTTCCCATCTGTCTAGAAAACTTCTTTGAAACGTTGTAAGGTCAAGAACTAAGGCTGTACGTAAACCTTTGTACCATTTCTTTACATCATCGGTCAAACTCTGCGCAAACAATCTCATTTGAACGTCATCTTCATCTACTTCCTGCAGATCAAAATAGTCATTCATTTCATCAATGTGTTGTTGTGTGCTCAAGGGCCCTGTTCCATTGAACTATGGAAGTCTCGTTTGATAATCCTGGGGCATAGCATGTAGAGGTGCGGCCAACACCAAGGGAGCATATTTGGCTGCCATGATAGGTGGAGGAGGTGGGACAACAACCTGGATGATAGGTGGGGCGATGACATAATATGAGTAGGAGGAGGGGCTTGCTGGCATGGAGTGAGCAGTTTGAGGTTTTGTAATGGGAGATTGTATTTCAAGGGTCCGGGGTTGCAGGATTTTTGGGTCTAAAACAATTTCAGTTACGAAGCTATCCAATTTTGTTCTAAACAGGATTTGCTCGAAAATGGTGTCAAAGTCGAGATCTTGAAGGGTAAAGAGTTCCTATGGGAGGAAAAAGGACTTGTGAAGGAGACTATGACTCCCCAAACGTTCTGTAATGGTCTTCTTTCTAAGTAATTGTTCTGGATTATAAGTCGCTATTGTGGGTTCTGGGTCTGGGTGAGATCAAGTATAAACTCTTTTAGGAGCCAGATTTTTCTAATTTTTATATATTTTTTAGTTTTATGAGTCCAAAATCAATATGTACAATCTTTTAAAAACCTCTAAACATTATTTCTTTATCAGATTTACAATTTGTTCAGAAACAAAGTCTTCCTCTAGGGAAAAAGAAAACGTGGGGTTGAAAGTTTGTTCAGTTCCCCAGTATGGTCGCCACTATGTTAACGCTCTGTAAATTCCCAAAGGTTGTAAGGAAAGAAGAAATCTACGAGAGGTAACTTTATCCAACCACTTTGAAACTAGAATCTATCCCTACCAGTTTCAGAGAGGGATCTCTCTATATGATTTAGCTATGTTTTAATTTTAAGATATTAGGCTAGTTATATAAAATAAGATTGACTGGTTTGTTGTTTTTGTTAAGTTGGTTGAAGGGGCTTTACGCATCCATTGGGGTATGGGGTCTATGTTATAAAGATAGAAATCTAAACCAGAAACAAAAGATTCTTTTCACAGGGCAAGATAATGCAATCATTGGATTCTTTTAGCAATAAAATGATGAATAGCAGAAAAGATGAGAATATCAATTAAAGCAAAGAAGCATTTAAGAATTTCTTCACTATAATATCAGAAGATAAACATTAAAATCTTTCAAAGTCTGAAATAGGGTATACAAAGATAAATCCTGCAACATGCGTTACTTTTAAATATTTAGATTAGAAAACAATATGACGACTGAGCAAGAAAGACATTCAACATAGAAAAGAAAACATCACTAATGAATAACACACAAGAATCCTATGAAAACATCTCTTTGTATTAATGGAAGATATCTTCAAAAGATTACAATCTTGTAGCTTGCAGGGCGTAAAGATCAACCTTCAGTACTTCAAAGTTTGAAGTATTTATAATCAAAATTACATATGAACCTGCCATTAAAGATCAGGATGTGGAAAATCTAAATTTAGCTAACTAACTTAACAAGATACAAAAATTTAGGAAACTGCTTGATGACGTGTTGAAACTTCATGTTGATTTCTGGGGTGGACCGTTGGTGAGACCTCCACACAACCTCATCTGACTAGATAGATGAATAGGCTTGGACACCTCATCGACTACTCAATTAGATTACAAAGCTCTTCCCATCGAAGGTGACTGGGAACGCTGACTTTGAGTAATCTTTGGTATACTTCATCCATCTCTGTGTACTTAGCGAAAGTTGGCTTGATGATGAAGATGTACCGGATCTCATGTTGTATACTGATGTCGAATTGTAAAGCATCTAGCAATGCCTTGCCCATGATACTGCCTTGTATTCCTGATAATTTTGAGCTATACTTAGCAACAGTGGCTAGATTCTTTTTGTAATTGGCAAGCGTCACTAACTTGTCATTTATAACTCTCATACCAGGAAGGCCTTTCTTCTACATCACTTTGATCTTGCTGAAAAATATTTTCACTCCTACGTCCATGATCTGGACCTTTTCCTCCAGCTGTATCATTAGTCCTCTCTTGGTCAGGACCCTCTTGACCTCAAGGATGGTCTTTGTCCTATCTTCAATCTTGAATTCTTCTAGTTCCTCTCTGGTTTTGGAATTTAGAAATTTGATGATCTCAGTAGCTTCTGTAGGCATCTCTCCCAGTTCCACTCTTATCTTTTCAATAGCTTGTTGACTTCTTTGCACCAGCTCATTTTGCTCGAACATTATTTGTATCATCGACCTTATTTCATTCACAGACTTGGTGATGTCCATCCAGACACTTTAAATGACCTCAGCAAGTGTTTTTCCTGCCACTGTTTGCTTTTGAAGCTATTGCAATTCCTGTTTGAGATAGTCTGATGTTTGTCTTACCTTGGAGTAGCTAGTCTGGTAAGAAGACTTGAGTTCCTGAAGGTTCTCAATCTCCTTTTTTAGTCTATTAATCTCTGTCTCTTGCAAATTCATTTCTTCCATGGATTTAGCAAGTTCAACAGTCTTCTCCAGGGATGTCAGTCGAGTTGCCGAGGGAATTTCTACTGAAGATGTTGTGGTCACTCCTGTGAGTGGAACTGCGCTCAGTGGAATGACCTCCATGGGATGTGACTTATCCTTCCCTTTCACTAGTTTTTCCAATTTCGCTTCCATTTCCTTCAACTGTGCATTATGCTCCATGATGAGCTTGAGCATTTCATCCTTTTCCCCTTCTTTCTCCGCTATTTCCTTTGCCTGTGAATTTTCCGTTGGTGGTAGTTTCAGCTGTTTCCTTAGAGATGTTATATCAGCATTTTTCTTTTTGAGCATCTCCTCAACTGCTTTTACATTCGAGGGATCATATCCGATCTTAAGGACCAGTTCCTCCAGTGTATTAATCCTATTATCCTTGGAAAAGGATGATATTTTTTCTAACTTTAGCTCCGTCTGGACATTGTTCAGAGATACTTGTAACTTGGAGGCAGCGGTAGAATCATGTGCCAATGTGGAGAAAACCATTTCTCCGGTTTGCCTGTGCAAATCCATTTGATCAGTTGGATGCACATCTTTAGTCTGAAACTCAAATGTTTCTCTTTTGTAATCAGTGATTACTTTTGGGTCTAGCACCTGTGCTTGCAGAAATGCCATGTGCATTCTACCCTTCTCAGTGTCGAATGAATACAACAGCCTGTGTTGTGCAGTGGATGTTTGCTTCCAGAACTGAGCATACGTGCTACTGGTCAGCGTCTGCTTTTTCTTTTTGATCAGATCATACTTCTCAAAAATACTCAATTTCGGTCCTATTTTTCTCGGCTGGTTGGCTGGTGGAGTATCTGTAGGCTTCTTGGGAAACACTGTAGTCATGATTTGTTTGTTTCTTGTACTAAGGAGCGACCGATCAACCTACAAAGTTGTAGTGAATTACATTCCCTTTTCACCAGCCATGTCAGGTGCCTGACTGGTTTTTGGCCTCTTGGTATGTAGTTGGAATTCTTCGGATGATACTTCAGTGACGGAAGGTAAAGTGTCCTTCCTGGGCCTTTTCTCCTTGGGAGCCTATGGCATAGTTTTCTGTGAGATAGTGACCGAAGGGTCATGTTGTTCTGTCTCAACCAGAGTGTTTGGCTCCCATTTTGTCTAGTTGGAAAACTTCTCTATCTCAGGCCTGGATGTGTGGACGTATGGGATGTTCTTATTCTTAACTCTCATATATGAAATTATTCCGCAGGGGTCATAGTGCCATATGAAGCTAGCAAAAAACTTCATTTCTTTAAGCAATCTGTCTGCCTCCTCCCCGGCACCTCGGCTATTGCAGATGAACGACCCAATCTGACCTTTAATACTAAGCTGCTGCTTCTTCTTCAGAGACATAAAATGTATGTCATCTGAATTGATCATTTTCCTTATGTATTACAGGGTAAATATCCTTACGGGAAAATATTTTGGCAACTTGTATGGAGCCAATTCGCACCCATACACTCTAATCTCTTTGTGGTCCTGGTACAGATACCAATCTCCCATCTTTGCAAGATACGAGAGGTGTAGGATCCTCTAAATTTCCTCGTTTATTCTTGGCTCGGGTCTCCCACTGAGCATGCTCACCACAGGATGGTAGAACTACCCGATAAATTGTTTAAAACTGAATTCAGTAGAGTTATGTCTGAGCAGTGAAGTCCACGCTATCACCACCTGTGGCCTCCCATCCTTGTCCATCTTCTGCATCAAAAAAGAGAATTTGTCCACTTGAAAGAATAGGAACATGTAAGCCAGTATTGAAGAATATCGGAACATGCCTTCCAAGGAAAAATTTGAGAATTGCTCATGAATAATGTCTGCCAGGAAAGTGTTGTAGTCAAACTGCGTGGTGGGTTTCTCATCTGTGGAGAAGATGGACAAAAAACCCAATATGGGTTCATCCACCCACTGATCCGAAAAATACCCGAGAAGGGCGTAGAGCAACGAAATGACCCGATTTCCCTTCACTGAGAACAGGGATGAAGGATACGGGGGATTTGTAGTGGGGAGCTGAGCGGCCTATGGGAGAAAAAGCTCAAATATCTGAGCTCTTTGGGGGAAAGATAATTTCTGATACAGTTCTGTGATAATTTCAAGATTGAACGGTGATACGGATTCAGCCCTGGGTATCTGCACCATCTGGTCAATGGTTTCAGGTGTAATGAGGAAAATAATTTCTCCTGATGAAGAAACTACAGCTCTCTGGTTGGGGAGGTAGTGAGCCTGGCATTTGAGGGCAAATTCGGGGAAAGGGTGAACCTAGGGGAAAAGATACAAGGGAAGGTTTGACTCCCAGAGCCCAATCTCATCACTTTGGTTAAGGAAAACCTCTTTAAGCCATGACTGCAAGTCCGCAAATTCAAACTGGCATCTGGTGTCTGCAATTAAATGGTCTTTTTCGGCCAGAGGGATCTTATGGAGGTCGACAGAGGGCGGGAGGAAAGGATGTTCCTCATCTTCTGTTCTCTTTGATTTTGGCACCATTGCTGTAAAAATACCTGCAAATCAAACAGTTGTTAGTGGGGATGATGGTGGCTTTGGACAATTGGTTGTAACGGAAAGGAAAACGGTGAAAATATTCTTTGGTGCATTGACAGGGTGAATAATGAGGGAAAGAAGGGTAAAGGTAGCTTTTGAGCAAACAGATACCTGTTGGGCGCGGGAGACAGGTCAGCAGGTTAACGGATAGGTTAGCCAATAATAAATCTCCAGCAGGTCATTTAGAGCATGAGATGGCAGGTGACAATGACTGAAGAATACATTTGGGCGACATGGCGGGAGTTGATTGGGGAGTAACCATGATGAGAGGACTTGTGAAGAGAGGACAAGGGTAATGGATTGACAGAGTAATGAGACGTGACCTCTAGGGGAAACAACGTGGATAATGACGTCATGGGGTGACAGGGTATGTCAGACCATGGGAAGCGGTGGGAGTCTAACCCAATAGATTCCTTCCACATAGATGAAAAGGGGCCCACCAGAAAACATTGCATTTCAACCCCCCCGGTTAAACACAGATCATTCGGGGGGGTCCAAAAAACACCATGATCCATTGATTTGTTCTCTTTCTTCTTAACCATAGATCTGTGCACGATGTTTAGACTTCATTCCGGACCCCCCCCCCCACCATTAAAAGCAGAACTGTCGAGGGGGTCCGGAATTCAATCTTAGCCATTGATAAACACACTGGCGCCTAAGTCGTTAAGATGTGTGCCTTTGTTACCTATGATTCAAGACCCCCCCCCC
>ML813901.1:86278-109316 GCA_009831015.1 Picea engelmannii
AGCTTTCCCTATCTTTATCACCAAGGGGTTAGACATCAAACCTTTTAAACCTCAAAGATATGTTTCAACATTGATCATCATGCTTGTTTTATTGAGATAAAGCAAACTACCCTATGCTCTAACCTAATTACCTATGAAAATTAGCCCAGATTAAACTGTTGGACTAAGAAATTACTCTATCTTGGGGTGATCTGACCAAGATTAGGCAGTTTGGTCAAATTTATTCACTAACTAACCTAGGTCACTTGGCTAAGATTAGGCAGTTTAGCCAACCTTATTCACTACTCCTATCAACATAAATTTAAAAGAACTTGACCATTCTTGAACGGTATGGACAAAATCATTATTATTGCATGGGGCTCTATTGAATTTCTTTTTATGCCCTCTTTTATTCTGTTTCTTTTTCTCAAATTATTTGCAGAATGGACAATCATTTGACAAACAAAACACTTAAAGAGATAACATTTCAGTCACCATTTGATCCTATAAATTATAGGGTTATAATAGGAAGCATAATATTTTCATTTATGGATGGCTTCTTGGGATACAACCAAATTGATATTCTCCCCTCTGATTAGCATAAGAAAAAATTAATTTTCCCATGGGGAACCTTTGCATATCGCAAGTTATCCTTCAGCCTTAAAAATGTTGGAGCTAAATTCCAGCAGGCAATGTCGTACACTTTCCACAATATTAAGCACATTGTTGAGCCTTACCTCAATGATTTGTCTGTTCATTCATCCCATCGAGAGGATCACATTTAGAACCATTTTTCTTAGATGTAGGTTCTACAATATACGCTTGAATCCCCACAAGTGTATTTTCATTGTTGAATCAGGTAGACTCTTAGGCTTCGTGGTTTCAAAATATGGGATTAGGGTGGATCCCTTAAAAGTGAAACCTATTTTGGATTTACCTCCTCCCAATGACCTAAACCAACTCCAAAGTTTGTAGGGGAAGGTAAAATTTCTAAGTTGATTCATCTACAGTTATGCAGAGATCACAAAAATAATTATGTCATTACTGAAGAAGGACATCCCTTTCATTTAGGACAACCAATCTTAATGATCAATTGATGCTCTCAAGAATGTTTTGACACATACACCATTGTTACACCCTGCCAACTATATGAGAGATTATATCCTTTAATTGGCCACCTCTACTTCCATTATTTCCATGGTGTTAGCTCAAAAGGATGACGATGGCACATAACATATGGTCTACTATTTGAGTAAAATCCTCATTGGCCCTGAACTCCAATATTCATATGTTGAAAACTTGGCTTTGGTAGAGGTCATCGTTGTTCAAATATTTCTCCATTACATCCTACTCCACAAAACCACATTGATTTCTTATTCGAACCCCGTGTATCATATTCTGACTTGTCAAGTACAAGGGGAAAATACTCTAGGTGGATCATTATTCTTCAAGAATTCAATCTCAAGTTTGCTAAATTGACATCAAAGAAATATTTTTTTATTTGTTGAGTTAATATCTGACTTCCCCCGTACCAATGTAGAAATTGATCCCTTTGACTCATTGCCAGATGAGTCACTATTCCTCATTAGTACCTTTCATCCTTAGTATGGAGACATTTTGCTATATCTCTAGACCCAATGTTTTCATCCTAACTTATCCCGTGATGAGCATGGTCACATTCGACATCATCCTAAATATTATCTTATCATTGGAGACACTCTCTATCGATGTGGTATTGATACCATTCGACGAGGGTGTTTAAATCATGAAGAGGTTGAACATGTCTTGAATGATTGTCACTCAGGAGCATGTGGCGGTCATATTTATGGGATGGATACAACTCCGAAAATCCTATGTGCAGGGTACTTTTGGCCATCGATATTTAAATATTGTATTGAAGTAGTTAGAAAATTTCCACCCTGTCAAATATTCCAGAAGAAATCACGTACCCACCTTGCTCCACTTCATCTAGTCATTTTTGTCGGCCCATTTTCTAAATGGAGCATTGATTTTATGCAATGTAAGCCTACCTCAGTTAGGGGGCACAGTTATATTATCATTTCAGTCGATTATTTTACTAAACGGGATGAGGCTATGCCTACATTCCTTAACAACGACAGAACTATTGCTCTATTTGTATTTAACCACATCATCGTTATATTCAGAGTCCCACAAGTTATCGTAACTGATCACGCATCCCATTTTCATAATCAAATGATCGCTAAGTTGAGTGCCAAATTGGGTTTTTGCCACAAAAACTCATCCCCATATTATCCACAATCAAATGGACAATTAGTTATCAATAAAGTTTTGAAAATCTTGCTCCAACGCATGGTGGGGATGAACAAAACCAATTATAATTTACAACTTTTCTTATCACTCTCAACTTAGTGGTTTTAAACCACTACTATATTCACACCCTTCCAGTTGGTTTATTTTTTAGAAGCGGTGTTGTCGATTGAATGCAAAATTCCATCTTTGAAGCTAGTCGTAGAACTCTTGTCGAACACCTCTACTGAGGAAGAACGTTTTTTATACTTTAAGAAACTTTACGAGACTCTTCATGATGCTTCTCTCATTAACAAGACATATGAAAAATTATCAAAATTAAATACGATAAGTGTGTCCTCCCTCACACCTTTGTAGAAGGGGAGTTAGTCTCGGTTTACGAGAAAGACCGCGATAAACTAGGGGTGGGAAAATTTGAACCTATGTGGCTTGGACCTTATATCATAAAATGTGTGATACATAAAGGTTCTTATGAGTTGGTCGATTATTATGGAATCCCTTTAAAGGATCCCCAAAATGGGATCTATTTGAAAAATTACTATGCCTCGGGACATCCTGCATGTGTGCTTTGTACATTATTGTACCATATGTTTTGGTGTTATGTCTGCATTTTCTTTTGAGTGAGAGAATTTGTTTCACCCATACCTACTTATCATGATTTTTGCTTGAATGCACAAACACTGGTGTCCTTTCCTGTACATTTTGGATTTGCAGATGGTGCTAGCCAATAGACCTAGAACTTGGCTTCTACAGCTTGGACCATTTACCATTCTGACGAGTTGGTGAGTTCAGGAGGGATTTGTCTTAGTCCTACAACCAATAATGTTACAGAATATCATGCAGTGATCGTATTTTTTACCAAGGCTACCTCTCTTGGTATAACTCATATAATTGTTAATATAGACTCTCACCTCGTGGTTTTCCATTTTAATCACACTTATTCTATATGTAATCCAACATTGTTACGTCTTTATTTGAGGGTTCATCATCTCGAAAGTTCATTTGATTAAATCGAAAATTGACATATAGTGAGAGAATTTAATGTTATTACTGATTCATTAGGAAATTACATGTTAGATTGGCATATTTCACATAGATTAACATTCAAAACCATAAAGCATACATGAAAGTGAAAAAAATGAAAACATTACACTGACAAATAAGTATCTGAAACAAAATCCATATATATATATATATATATATATATATATATATATATATATATATATATATATCTAAGTAGAAAATGTGTGTCATAGAAATGTCCAAAAAGTGCATAAGGGTAAAAAGCGTAGGCTACATAGCATATACATAATAATCTCAAAATATAGGAAAACACCATCATGAAACTCTATTAGTCTTCCTGTGTAGCATGGTTCTCATGATAATCAATAATAACTCTATCCACTTGGCATTATAGGTGGCTCATGCCCTCAAACACACCCACTACGTGTCTCTGTAAGTGACAAGAGATATCTCAAAGATGCATTCAGAGGATTCCCATGGATAAACCCCTCAAGGTCCTCTCCACATCCTAAAGTTCTCTGACATCATCACCTCCCTCTATCTCCAAGGCTTCTCTAGTTGACCATATGATGACATACCATCGGGATGCACCAGTCCTTGATCTACAAGATTAAAATTACTAGTTAATCCATTTGCACAACAAAAAAATCACATACATCAAAACTTTAAAAAATATAGATGATTATGAGGTCGTGTTATTTAGAGTTCCACTTGAACCATCCCACGATACTCCTTGAGGGAGAACCAAGTCTCTAATTCCCCAAAAATCCATAATGACATACAGTAAATCCTCTATCATAGGAAATTGCTTCTTCAACTAATCGAAGAAGTCAACATCAAATTAAAAACTGGACGACCGACCCCTAGTCAAGCCAAGAAACTAGTCCATGTATACATGAGTGGTTCAGAAAATGGATGTATAGGCAAGAAAATATCAGGACGCAACAAGGAAACTCTCTCTAGAAAGAATGGTACTAGTAAAGAACCATATCAGAATTGTTTCTTCTTTCTGGTCTTACACCTTGTGATTTGGTCTTTCAAATTAGTCAACACACCACCACACCATTTGAAAATCTTGGGATCCATGCACTCAACTACATAAGACATATGTTATTTGGAAATGAGGTGGGGACAAGTGCTTCCTATCAGTTTAGTGATGGTAAAACCAATGGTGCAAAGAGGACGATCTGTTATCTCTTTGATGGAAATCTTTCCACCAATTTTCTGGGACCCTACTCGATATAAATATGACACATAACTATGAGTAGTCCTACCTATGCCACGAGACCCAGATAGTGTAATAGGTTCTCCCCACTATGAGATCACTTACAGAAAATATATATCCTCAATCTTGATCTCAAGAGAGTGAGGACCAACTCTGAAAACTTGTTCGACAACATCCAATGTCAGCATAATATGTTCCAAAAGAATTAGTTCTTTCCTCATAATATGGGTTTTGAAGAATTTCAATAACCCATAGTTTCTAAGAGTGTTGACAGTTTGTTGATATTGTAAGGAAACAAAATCATCACTTTCATGCTCTTGTTCCTTCCATTCCAACATGGTGCCAAGTAATATTTTGAAAATGGAAAGAGAAATTATCAGTGAAAATTTGAGAGGAAATGGGTGATTTTTCATTAAGTAAAAATCTAATTTTTTTTTGTGCTCGACGCCCTCCTAGAATGATCCATATGGTGTTGATTACCCCTATATTTTATGTAAATGGTGTATCTTATGACCCCCGTGACTGTCTGGAGGGACGTCACTACCCGAGGGTGCCATGGAAGCCCTATCTTGCCTCAATTACTGGAAAATATTTCCTAAAATGGAAAAATAAAACCATGGAAAGATAGAGGATGGAAAGAGAACCTACCTGGTCCAGATGATAGTCAAAACAGTGTCCCAGATCTCCCAAAATCAACAGCAAAAGAATCACTCAAGAAAAGGGTAAAATCTCAACTTTAACAAGGTGAAGTGAAAATGAATTGGAATTTCTCCCATTTGGCCCTATTTTAACTTTTTAATTTATTCATTTTTACCCACTTTTATATTGAATTACCCCATAAAATCTAATTTTATGATTTTTGTTGATTTCTATCAAGATCTCACACTCTTTTTGTCTAGACTTGGTATGTTTGATAGGAAGAAAAACATTTTTAATGACCTCATCTTAAAAGAGAATGCTTATACTTTAATCGATATCTTAAAAACAATGAAAATTTCGTATGTTGAGCGATAGTTTAACCCTTTTTCGGTCTCATCAAACTACCTATGAAAAATGACTACTCTAACCACTTTGGTTAGAAGTGTTCTCTCTCGTATCATTTTATACTTTTTTCGGGCCTGAGGGACTAAAATTTACAAAAAAAGTTAACTTTGGAGTTTTCTTTAGGTTATTTTCAAACTCCCTAAACATGAAAAACCATCGATTTTACCCTCTCTGGAATCGTAAAATTATTCATTTAAAGACCCATGGGATCGAACCATTACTTCTTCAGGTTCATTAAGCATGTGAAGAGGAAATCACCAAAGGTGAGTTATATCGAGCATTTGTTAACCTCCTCAAGCTTGTTAAAAAAAAGAGGTACCCATCTATCTAGATGGGGGGAGGGGGGAGGAATTTGGGAGCTGGGTCAATTTTTTGAAACATTATGGAAACTGTTTTTAGTCACCCTTTAACATGGAAACTCTTTTCATTTTTCTTACTGTTGGGTAGATCTTCATGTCTCCCAGTCATACCAATTCTATGTATCGTCATACTCTTTTGACTCCTTCGAAGAGAACTTTTGGTTGTCATCATATTATGTTCTTGGTAATCGTCGAGTCAATGTTTCCAATTCACTTGTCATTTCGTACATTGTTCAAGGGAAGTATCAGCTTCAATCAACCTCTGTAGTATTATCCATTTTCATACCTTTGTCAGTCTATCCACATTTTCTCTATCATCTCAAATCACTATCCTTATCATTTTTGTGTCGATGATGGGGGATACATCATGGCCCTCCTTCAACGAGTTTGTTCCTGTCGATTTCAACACATTATTCAGGATTCAAGCTTAGAAACCAGCTAGTTCCTTAGACCCTGCATGACTCAATGGAAGGTTTCCTCTTTTTCGACAGTGGGTTTACACCATTGACCCATGATCGAAATATTTCAACGAATGTTTGACTTCATGTCTTTTATTCACGTTCGTTGGATTGTGCTAGGGTATCTTCAAAGTCATTGAAATCATTGTTTATTTCCATTGCACTTGTTAATGGTATACATTAATGACTAGAAATCAAGTGGTTTCTACCATGTTCGACATCAGCACATGTACTCTCATGGTTAGAATCATATTGGTTAGAGATCGGGATGAAGACCCTAGGAACATTTTTTGCACTAACCAATGTTATGTGCCCACCCAAGATGTGACAAAGAGAAATATTATTGATGTACACTGTCATGTAGATCCACTTTGTATTTTTTTCGTAGCTATGTTGAAGTCATATTGTAGCTACACTATGCAAAATTTTGTGGCTACAACCTGATCAAGTCATGGAGGTATGGATCCACATTGTATGTTTGGTGGCCATATTCTTAGTTAGTGCTTTCATGGATCCATAGTGTATTGGTCGTCATACATTATTTAACTCCATTTTGTACCGAGAATGGGCATTCCTACCTCAGGATGATTCATATGTCTATTGTTTGATGTCTATTTGCAGCTTCCATTAGACTCTCCTATTTCATCACCCCTTACTGCACATCATTCTTTAAAGTGTTTCAGCCATTAGTGTTTTCTAACCTCACATTTTAGGGGAAAATATTTTACATACAAAATTTTCACATCTAAGTGTCACACCTTGATCCTACATCCCTGATACTACGAAAAGCATTTTTTCATGTTCCCTAGTTATCGAAGTGAAGAAAATCCACTTTCAGAAGCCCTTGTTTTCTGGATGAGATGGAGCGTTGATGCCCCCCTACTATGGATCAAGGAGCGTCACCCTTAGGGTGATGCCTCATTCTAGATCAATAGGGAGTGTCATTGACAAATCCTACCAATATCGTTGGGAGAGTCAGTCCTGTTAGAGTGTTTTTAACTAATCCCACCTTCTTCTATGGGTTGACTATTAGATACTTCTAGTGGCTATTATCGAGGGATGATTCATAGGTTTGAGTCTCTCCTTTTTGGGTAATCAAACCTAACTTATGGAGGAAATATCTCTACCTTCCCTTGATATTATAATTTGGTTGAACTTCCCAAAGCCTCTATATAAACAAGGTATCTCAAGGGTGAAAGAGATTAGATAGAATTAAGGTCTGAAACATACCAAAATTTTGTTTCATTTTTCATCATACAATAATGGGATAAATAGAAGGACCATTGAAGGAGGCTTGTAGAACATCATGATTGTAAGTTCCATTGTTTCACATATTAATAAATTTGTCCTATTTCTATATTTATGTCTCGTTTCAAGTTTATGTATGAATGATTGTGACCTAGTTATGTTAGTGTTTCTCTAACTTGTTAGAAGTAGTTGGAGAAGATGGTAGTTCTATTTATTTGTAGGTAGACTATGTTCGAAGCTGGATTGGATTCAATGCCACAAAAATAAGGAGCAGTGAGGAAAATCGACATAAAAAGGTGACTCATTCTCTTCCTCGTTCTCTCTTATTTCATGCATAAATATATTGAAATCGGGAATGTTAGTGTCCATTTATTCTAGGTGTCTTAGTTGAATAAAACACAACTAAGGGGAGATCAAATTGTCTGTAGGGTGATATTTCTCACAATATTAGAATCCATATGCCAAGGAATGTCATCCAAATTGTTGTTTCAGCAAAAATAGACAATTTACAAAAAAAACATGTTTTGGCCATAACATGAGAGTTTCAACTTAGACTCAGATGAAATTTAAGGGGCGTGTTCCCAGTGGCAAGGGATACAATAATTTCAGTGACCTCCATTAGCTAATTCTTTTTAAATGTTATAAAAAATGTGAATTAATTATTTTTAAATATTTGGCTTGTGCTTAGTAACTAAGGCCCAGATGAAGGTGAAATTTTTATACGAAGTAAAAAAAGAATGCATCAAGATACCATTTTGGGATCCTGGAAAAATTCAAAAGGGGTTGGTGTGGGCATACTAAAATAGGGGAAAATCCACTATTCTTGGGAATGTTTTGGGAATTTTTAAAATCTCCGGAAGAGGAAAAGGGACCCAAAATCACAAATCCAAAAAAAATTATTTAGTCAAAAGTTTACCTACATATAAATTTAGACAACTTTGTCTTGAGGCGATTTTTTCCAGTTTCGCTCCATTTTTGAGATAGCTAGTTTTGGATCAAAATTCCAAGTCTAGAGAAAATGAAAAAGTGCAAATTCGTCAATTACATATTTATTAATAATTCGATTGAAGCATATGTTTCCAAATCTGAATGTTGTTGTTTTTTTCACACGCATAAATTCTATCTTTCTCTTTACAAACTTTTTTCTAGTTCTTGAACAATTTTCTTCTACAGGTGGAAGAAAATGGCTTCTCATATAAATTGCACCATTGAGAATAGGGCACAATTGAATTGAAATAAATTGAAAATTACAATAAGATATAATTTTTCACTTATAACTCAGAATAAGGCATGAGTACACTCATTGAAAAGGTAATTTATAGGATAATGTATCTAAGCAATCAAAATATAATTTCAATGCATCCACCCTCCTCATAAATTCATATAAATAATGAAATGTAACCTAATTGAAAAAATATTTTACAATATTCATAATCCTATTTCAACAATTTTTGCATGCACATTTTTTCAGAATTAGAGGTACATGAAAACAATTTTTGTTCCTGTATGAGGATTAGAGATATGGAGAATTCCCGAGGATCTCGTATCCATGAGGAGGTCATATATTTAAACGTTATCATGGAAAATGAAGAGATTGAGTTCAATGGATGTAGGGGAAGAGTGGATCTTTTGGAGCTCGTTCAGAATATGAGAATCTTGCAAAAAGAAGTGTAGAGATATAGGAAAGACAATGAAATGATGATAAGAGCTTAGGAGGATATGTTACATATTACAAATATGCTATAGAGACAATTTAAGAAATATTTTGGAATAAAGCAAGTATCCAATGAAAGGAAAGTAGAAGCATATAGATCTCAATATATGAGATATATTCATAGAGGATTTAAACAGTCAAAGAGTATTAGCATACATCATCATCATAATCATTCAACAGGACACTCGACTAGAAGAACAAATGCATGTTCCAAGTCAGAGAGCACCCAAAGTGTGTCCCCTTATAGAAGACATAGGAGGATGCTTGATTGAGATATTTTGTGAGGAGAGATCAAGAATATCAAGCCATGATCATTTGACGGAGAGAATAGGAAGGGAGAAGATGTTGAGGCTTGAGTGTTGGGCATGAGAAGTATTTCTAGTTGTGTGATTATCCATCAAATGTACAAGCCAAAATTGGAATATACCATCTTCATGTAAAAACATCTATGTGGTTGGATCAACTCAATTAGGTTAAGAACATTTATTAGAAGAGGATCTCATGGACGGAGTTTAAAAATTATTTTCACAAGAAATGCTTGTTATAACAATATTATGACAAGAATATGCAAGATTTATTTGAACTCAAAGCTTGGAAGCATCATAATGGATGAGTATGAGAGAAGATTTATGGAAATTTTGAGGTGTGTTGGCTTCATAAAGGATGAGAAGGTAAAAATACAAATATTTATGAGTGGGATACCTTATTTTTATAGTGATAAAATTCATTCTGATTAGCCAAATACCTTGGAATAATACATAAGAAAAAAAAACATGTTTGTGAACAAAGAAAAAGAAGACCAATTTTTGAAAAGGTTTGGGATGACAAAAACAAGGGCAAGATGGATTCGAGAAAGAAATTATTCAAACCACCATTTGCCAGGAACAACTCTTAAGCATATCAGAAAGGGTAGCCAACACAAGGTGAACACAAAATGACATCATCCCATAAAGTGTCAGGGATGTGAAGGAGACCACTTGTATAAGGATTATCCTCAAAAGGGAGATAGGATGAGGATTGTGCATAACATTCAAGAATTAAATATCATGCACATTGTGGGTAGGAGGATGCCAAGGATTTATGTAGTCTTGGAAAACAGATAAGAAAACTATCAATCCCACATGATTGAGGTAGAAGGTGAGATTGATGATCAATCCATATCTATTTTTATTGATTTTAGAGTTAGCCATAGCTATATAGATCCAAAAATAGTTGGAAGGTTTAAATTGAAGATATGTAAGCAGTAAAATCCTTGGTTGGTTTAGATAGCCAATGGAACCAAGAGAAAAATCAATGAACTTTCCAGGGATTTCCCAATAAGTATAAATGGAGTTATCACTAGGGAAAATTTGAACTTCATACCACTTTTGTCACATGATTTTTTAATTGGTGTGGATTGGTTGGATAAACATCATGTTATCCTAGATTGTTACGATAAGGTTTTCACATTCCTTTATGCAGAAGATAATTAAAGGGTGGTGGAAGGTATACTAATACCTATATATGTTAGAGATATTTCAGTAATGCAGATGAAAGGAAGTTTTAGAAAGGGGTGCTAGATATATGAAGCCCATATGGAAGATCCAATAAAAGATAAGGAGCCAAGTCTTGAGGGCTATCTAGTATTGAGGGAATATGAAGATGGGGGAGTTGTTGGGATCACCACAAAAGAGAGATATTGATTTATCTATTAACTTAATTCTCGAAGCTTCCTTAGTGTCCAAAAAAACATACATAATGAGCACACTAGAGTTGAAATAATTGGATATGCAGCTAGAATAATTGTTGAATAAGGGGTATATATGCCCAATTTTTTTACCTTTGAGTGCCCCAATTCACTTTGTGACGAAAAAGGACGGAACTCTAAGTTTTTGTATTGACTTCATGCAACTTAATAAGGTTAGAGTAAAGAAAAAGTACCTTTTACCATGTGTTGATGATATTTTTTTTCAATTGAAAGGAGCAAGGATATTTTCCAAGATCGACCTGAGGTCAAGTTACCATCAGGTGAGAATCATAGAAGAAGACATTAAAAAGACAAAATTTGGGACAAGGCATGGCCATTATGATTTTTCAGTGGTGTCATTTGGATTGAAAAATGAACCAATTACTTTTATCTGTCTAATGAATGGGGTTTTCAAGGATTACCTAAACAAATGCCTCATTGTTTTATGCATTATATTCGTATATACTCAAATACATAGGAATATCATGAGAAACATTTTAGGATGGTGCTACAGGTGTTGAGAGAGCACCAATTGTATGCCAAGTTAAGAAAGTGTACTTACCATAAAAGGAAAATCCATTATTTGGGCCACATCATCTTAGAGGAAGGCATAGGAGTGGACCCTAAGAATATTGAATAAATCAAAAGTTTGTCAGTGTCAAAGAATGTTTCAGAAATGAGATCCTTTATGGAATTAGATGGATATTATAGGATATCAATTGAAGGTTTCTCGAAGGTTTCACATCCAATCACTTCACTACAAAAGAAATGAACAAAGTTTGAATGTAATGTCAAATGTGAAGAGAGTTTACATCATTTGAAGGAATTATTATCCAATGCACCTATTCTAAAGGTTGCATATCTAGATGAGGATTTCATTGTATGCACAGATGCATGCAAAGAATGGCTTGGTGGAGTCTTTGCATAGAATGAGAATGTAATATTTTATGATTCAAGGAAGCTTAAGGAACATGAAATAAACTATTCTACCCATGACTTAGAGTTGGTAGCCATAGTTCATTCCTTAAAAATGTGGAAGAATTATCTCATGGGTAGAATGTTTGAACTAAATACAAATCATAGTGGTATGAAACACTTGTTTGAGAAGCCAACAATGAATTCCATATAGACTAGATGGTTGGAATTTCTAAGTGAATATGATTTCGACATCAAACTTATCAAGGGGAAAGAGAATAAAGTGGTTGATGCACCTAGAAGGAGGCAAAATGAAATGCATGCTACAACCATTAGCATGTATTGTTTAGATTTAAAAAGAAAAATTTCAGAAGTTGTAGCATCAGATTAGCATTATGCACAAGTGACATAAGTATTACAATAGGAAAATGTATCCCTGAAATTTAAATACTAGAGGTTGAAAGAGGATGGGATTCTCTTGTTCAGGGATAAATTTCGTGTTCCTAACACTGAAGAATTTATATATATAATTCTAGAAAAATGCACAATGTACCATATGTTGTACATACATGATACCAGAGGGAAATTGCAGCAGTAAGAAGCTAGTATTTATGGTTGACAATGCAAAAGGATGTGGATGATTATATTAACAGGTGTATGGAATGTTAGAAGATGAAACTAAACACAGACATCCAACATGATTGTTATAGCCATTTCCCATTTCTGAATGGAACTGGGAGGTATTTACAATAAATTTTATCCCCAAGTTTCCAAGAACATTAAGGAAGCATGACTCCAACATGGTAGTGGTGGAAAAGATTACAAATGATGCACATTTTAAACTTGTGAAAACGACTCACAACACAACCAATATTGAAGATATTTATATGAAAGAAATTTCCAGGCTACATGATATGCCTAATGTGATAGTTTCAGATATATATCCCAAATTCACTTGTAATTTTTGGAAGGGTTTGATTAATTTATTTGGAACTAACATGAATTTTAGTACAAGATATCATCCAAAGTCAAATGGGAAAATAGAGATGAGTAACCAAATAATTGAATATATGTTGAGAATGTATGTAATGGAAAATCCTTCCAAGTGACAAGACTACCTTTATCTAGTTGAGTTTTCTTATAATAGTGAGCATCCTGCATCATTCAAGATGATATTTGTTGAAGCCTTGTATGGTAGGAAATGCAACATGTTAGTAAGTTGGGATAACCTAGTAGAAAGAGTAGTTATTGGGCCAGAATTACTAAGGAAAATGGAACAGAAGATGGTAAAGATTAGGGGTAATTTATATGTTCCACGGGATAGGAAAAAGATTTGTGCAGATAAAAGCATGACATAAGGGAATTCAAAGTGGGAGAGCATGGTTTTTTAAAAGTAAAGGATAAGAGGATCTCGCTAAGATTGGGAAGTTTCCCAAAGTTTGAAGAAAAATACTAAGGGTCATTTGAAGTCCTAGAGAATATAGTCTCAGTTGCATACATGCTTGCATTGTATGCATCCATGAGAATTCATAATTTGTTTATGATAAATATGTTCTTGATACTAACCACATCATTGGATTGTGATTCAAGTGGAGCACGAAGGGGAATTTTGGGTGCAACCAATGCATATATTGGACCAAAAAGTCAAATTGTTCAAGAACAAATCCACTAGCCTAGTAAAGGTCCAATGGACCTGCAACAATCTTGAAGACACCACATGGGAGAACGAGGAGACCATGCAAGAGGAGTACTCGTAATGTTTTGTAAATTTTGAAGAAAATTGAATGTACATTTGTATATAAGTGTGCAAGGTTCCATGTTGGTAGTTGGAGTTCCTGAAGCCACATCTCAGAGACTTCCTCCCCGATATATAATAGAGCCCTGGAAGGGAAGTAGTATAGCTTGAGGGACAGTGGTGCAAAGAAGGGGGTACACTTCCTTGGGTTATGAAGGTTGCATGGAATGGGATATTGATGGTTGCAATTGCTACATGAGTGTGAACTTGGAAAAGTATCAAGTATTATGATGTAAAATTTTGTCCATGTATACCAACATGGTGTTGTGCACCAAGGATGGTGAAAATTGTAGAGGGAAGGGAATGTAGCATCCCCATTTCAATCCCTATTTTAGTAATGTATAATGTGTATATGATGTATGGTCGTGGGACCAAATATGTAATATGTAAACATTGTATATCGTAATAATAAAATAAAATGTAATGTTGGTTGTAGATGGAAATAATGGATTAATGGAGGATACTTTTCCACAAGAGAGGGGAAGGTATAAGAGGGGTTGAAGGGGAGATTATTCATGGGAATTAATTCCAACCCACCTTTTTGAATTTCATTATTGTGTATAAGCCTTCTATTTTTCTATTTGAGTGTTCCCAAATCTAATCATTAAACACGTGTAAGAGGGTTGGTGTGAAAATTCACATCCCATAGTTATGAGAGCATGAGGGATGAGTACAATCAACATTGGGAAATATGAGAGTCAACATGCATGGGAAAAAAGGGAAATTTGAATAGGTATTCCAAGTAATTTTTACGTGCAGTGTTTCAGGCTACAAGATGAAGCAAAGTGCTAGAGATTAAAGAAAACCATAGTGGGAATGTGTGGCATCTTGTTGGAGTTGTAATTGAATGAAGAAGTAGGTTGATAGTCCTATAAAGTTATTCTTTTTGTAAGATATTGTTGGCACAGGGGCAGACCCAGGGTTCAACGCTACAACAACGCACCAATAAAACCCTAACTACTGGCCCTTTTGGCAATACCTACGAAGCAGATGAAGTCTCACCCGAGGTAGAGGCAGGGGTGGTTACAGGACTCAGGTGTTTGCAACCTTATCTAGGACATAGATATTTTATTATAGTACTTAATACATCACTTAGCATTGTTATTTAATCATTGTTTACCCAATGTCTACTTCACAGATAAAATAGAGCATCGCAGCATTCACCCAGACCTAAAGTAATTAAGCACTTAGAGTAAATAAGTGGATCATATCTAGCAAGTTCAAGCACTAAGCACGTCTATCTATGTTAGATCTAACATCCAGATTCATCATAAGCACCATGCATCAACATATCTATCTATCTATATTTATCCATCACTTAGCAAATAACACATAAATACATCTGAACATTGCACAGAGTAGAATAACACAGTATTTACGTGGTTCACCCCCACCCTGGGGCTATGTCCACCAACTCTTATTCTTTATTAGCTTCTTCAATGGGTTACATGCATAGAGCCTCAAAAACCCTACTCTGCATAGGAAAAAATATCTATGCATCTTGATAGATCCTTCTTTCTTGCATTCCAACACAAATCCTTTCATAGTCTTGCTACAACTACTTGTGCCTAACTCTGGAAATCCCTCCCAGTATGCACAAAGCATTTACAAACCCTACTTTCACTTAGCACTTATCTTATTGGCCTTCCATCACACAGATGTATTCTCTCTCCTCTCCTTATATTTCCTAGACATCTATATATACATACAAAATAGGCCTAATCATGGGTAAAACCCACAGGTCGACATCCCATTCCTATTACATATTCCGAAATCCAAAAAAGGACCCAAAAAGGGGTCGAGATCCCGCAATATCTGCTTCGTCTTACACTATGTATTTGATAGTCTGTCGAAGTCCCAAAATAGGTCAACTTGACCAAGGATCTCCCAAAACTTGGTCAAGGGCCAACAAGCCCCCAACACTCACCTGTGACTCATCCTGAGTCAATTTGGTCTGACTAGTTCTTCTTCGAATGCCTCGAGCTGCTTTGAACTGTTGTTGTGCTACGACCTCCTTTTAAGTGAGCTCATGGATGAATGAATCGTTGATAGGTCCCTCTAGACGTTGTTCAACTGTAGTGGAAACCTGCTCTAACTCTTCTCCTTGGACTTATACCTCTGTAAACAATTGATAGAATTTATCTTTCATAGGTTGGAGTTTCTAAGTTACCTCCATAACTCTGCTCTAGATAGTATGGATTTGTTGTTGTGTCATTCGTTTCTCTTGGGAGCGCTTCATTCTTTCCATAGATGACTAGGGATTTAGCTGCGCCTGTATATTTTTGGCTTGGTACTTTACCTCTTGGAGCTGTGACTCCAAAGCTCTTAATTATGGACTCACAACAAATCATTCATATGTCAGGGCACTACGATCAATGACTTGCTTACATTCTAGGTAAGAACCTTTAGCCTTTCAATTGTGCTCCTGACATTTGCTTCTCATTGGTCTCTTACATCTTGTGGGGTCTCAGGTACTATACGTAGTTCCAAATATAAAATGTGTTGTTGTATCTTCTGGATCACTTCTTTGAGGTGCACTACTTGTTGTGGAACTCGCTCTTTGGCCTTTACTTCTATGACTATCACAGAGACAAGTGCTTTTTTGATGATTTCCTTTACTTCAAGTTGCTCTGCGAGCAACTGTTCCTTTTACTACTGCAGTTGTTCTTTTTCTTCCTCAAACTTCACTTGGAGAGTGAGATTTTCCCATTCTGCAACACTACGTTTCTCTTCAAGGACTCGTTGTACTTGTGCCAAAGCCTAGGTGGCTTGCTCTGTTTTTTCCTATGCTTGTCAAAGGCGAGCTTCGACTGTATCGGCTAGGTGGTGGAGTTGAGCTGGCTCATCTCCCAATTCTAGTTCTCTTGGCACAGTGGAGACTACGCAGCTGGACTGTAGGGCTTGTTGTACCCCACAGAGTTCAGTCTCAATTCGATCATACATATCCTCTTGATTTTCTTCTTGTTTCTCTTCTATTTCTAGTGAAGCATCATTCAGGGCTACTATGAGGAAGTCAAAGTCATAAAAAATGAGGATGGTATGCATCTTAGTCATGGTGGCCTTCAATTTCTTTTAGGAGGAAGGTTTCGGAGGCAAAACTTTCCTCTTCTTCAGGGGATCAGCCTTGTCACCCTTATGTTGTTCGACCTCTTTGTCATTTAAATCTTCACCATCACCTCCTTTCTCTGGTGAGATGGAAGCAGTCTTCACGGATGCACTGTCTAAATCCTAAACCTCTTGAGTCTTTTGTGTCATTCTTGGTCCGGGTGTATCCTGTGCAGTTTTTGGGTTGTCGATGTCAGATATCTCTGCAGGGTCTACTAGAATGAGGAGGTACGCCGACCAATCCTTGGTGATCTCCTCCAAGTCCTCCTTCATTAGCTTATAGTAGCATTGGAGTTGTTGCTTGTGTTCGTCAGCACAGCTATGA
Organism: Picea engelmannii; assembly: GCA_009831015.1. Lineage (NCBI taxonomy): Eukaryota > Viridiplantae > Streptophyta > Pinopsida > Pinales > Pinaceae > Picea > Picea engelmannii. The sequence goes on from ML813901.1 coordinate 103,487, forward strand.
TGTAAATAAAATGTCGGTCTGCGTTGAACTTCATCAAGGGCCTGAACCGATGTAGAGTGTTCTGGGTGATGTGAGGCTCGAACAGGATGGATTTCTTCAGCTAGTTCTAATAGGTATGAAAAATAGCATTGAACTTCCACTATTTATTCATATCGCTTGAGTACCATAGTGTACTGAACTTCACGACCAATGGTTCAAGAGGCTCGATGTTCGGGAAGGATGCACCTTCCGGCATCTCCCAGGCAATAAAAGAAATTAGGATCAATAGCTAGCTGAAATGAAATCTGTACCCTTGATCCTGAGCTTCTCTGCAGTCGAGTTCTAATTGGTTCACCAGGTACTTCACCCAGTTCATTTGAAATCCTTCTGCGCACTTCCCTGTGAGGTCGAATACAAAACCAGTGACTTGGGTGGGTCAGTTCTTTCAAACTAACTTCCCTACAATCAATTGACAAAAGAGGTGCATTGCGCCACTCTAGATAGAAGCTACCTTGTAGCCTCACATTCCTTTCTCGACATCGCCATAAGTGTCCTTAATTCGTTGTGCTAGAGCACGATCCATGGATTTTCCGGGGTAAAAATATTGTGGATCAGGTCCTTGCATGCTTAATCCTGTGATCCGATGGATCAACATTGGATCCACTGTTATGCAGTGGTTTAGCCACAAGTAACCTCCATGGTAGCATGACAACAATATCTTGACACATGTATTTACCTCCTAGTGTCGTCCGAAGTGAGGAATCTTCATGATGTTGAGTAGTGTGGATTGTGTGAGGTTCATAGTCCATGACTGGGGGATTATCTTTGAATTTTTCCCCTTGGTTTTGGTGAGGTACTTATGTGGGGAGAGCATGTTATAGGCTTTGTGATCACTGAGGTTGAAGTCGTTAAACTTCAACACTGCAATCTTATCTTGGTATGATCGAACTGCGTGTATCCCCTTTAGGAGGTATGCAGTGACCAAAGTGTAGTCGAAATCTCTGGGCACGCTGTCCTAATTTACTGCGTCACTCAGAGGTGGTAGATAGGTGGGTAATATGGTCGAGATCAATTTAGCATTCACTAGATCATCCATGTGCTTGGTTCTCTTTTCATCAGTTGGTCGGGATGGTCTGGGTCTGCAAGCAGTGGACGGAGAGGCTCGTAGTCCTCTCGTCGACGATGCCTGTATACCTGTAGACATCAACATGGCGCTTTCAGTCATGAGGTCAATCAAAACTTCCTCAAAAACTTTCTCTACAGCGCTCAACTCGTCCAACATACACGCTCGAGGTTAACAATCTCAGGTTCGGGGGGCAGCTTAGACATAGTAACGAGATAGAGAGAAAAATCATGATGATCACTATATAAACTCAACTTAGTCTTTAGGCTCAAATTCTCAATTGGAAAAAGTGTTATTGGTGCATGGCGTGGTGGGATAAATAGGTAACTCGGCAACGGGTCGCTTGCAACGGGTATGAAGCCTTCATTAACTCGGTTCTATCTGTTATGGCATGGTCCCAACGATTGGATGGCGAGTTGGCTAGCCATAAATGGATTTCTATCCATTCGTAGCATTGATCTAATGGTTACAATTTCCTCAATGGCTATATTTCTTTTCCATGGCGAAGTTCCATGTGTCGTTTTTCTGAGATCCTAGCGAAGCTCCAATTTTGAAAATTTTACTTCTGCGAGGTTCCCTCTGGAATCTTCTGCAACTTTTTTATCTTAGCTTTCTTTTTACTTAGCTTTCTATCCTTCTTTCCAGTGAGTTTTGTCTCAGTATTCCTTTTTCCGTTATGATCCTTAGCTTCTTCTGGCATAGCTACTTTACATTGTTGAGACTCCTTCCTAAGATTCAAGGGTAACGCTTCTTCTTCATCTGGAATAGGTACTTCAATCTTCAGTGGTTCCTCTAGTTTTCTTGCAACTTCGATATCCAGGTTTCTGGTGTTAAATAGCTTTGGTATGTTCTTTTGATATTCAATCTAGTGTGTGATCCTTCTAGTCATGAATTCTTTTAACTATTTCTTCTTATGTTCTAAAACTTCTTCTTATTCTTTCCTCCTGGCCTGATCTCTTTCAATACAAGGTTTTCCTAATAGCATGGTAAACAGGGCGTTGTTCTCATTGAATTTAACAATCTCAAAATCTTCCTTTGTCGAAGTTCCATTGGCATTCATAGGTATCTGGGTGAGATTTCCACATATGTTTGTCAACTTTCCTTTGAATATTCCTATTTATCCTAATGAAGGAATCATAGCAAGTCTTCCTATAGCTTCCCAAGTTCTTTATGTTATAACATTCACCTGTGTTTCCTCATCCAGAACACAGTCAACGTCGAAGTCTCCTATTATTTCTTCAAGGCATTCTTTTTCTTTGAATATATCTGATAAGTTGACATGTTGGTGATCATTCAGGGTTTCTCTTATCTATAGCAATACTTTCTCTGATTCTTCCTTGAATTCTGTCATAATATTGGTTTCTAGATCTTCCTTAGGGTTTTCTTGGTTCATATTCATTCTTTCAACCTTAGCAATCATTCTAGGGAAATATAAAACTTCATGGTCCATTGCTTTACAACAAAGACAACTAGGTCTTCTTCCAAGGCATTCCTTATCAAGATGTCCTAGTTTTATGCAATTGTAACAAAGAGTTAATCCTCTCTTTCTCTTAAATGATCCCTACCCTTTCTTGTACTGCACACTAGGATCATGGTAGCTAACCTACAAACATTTCTTTCTAGGATCATGCATACACTTATTAGTCCAAACATTCCTTCTATGCATAGGTATAACATATTTTTCACTATTCATATCAGATCTATTCATATCAAATCTTCTTTCATCTATTAATACCCTAGTTTTCAATCTAGGATAGAATCTATCAAACATACCTAGATTCATACTTTTGAAACAAAAATTTCCACTAATCTTACTTCTACAAAGCACAAAGCTTTCAGATCTAGAACTTTTCACTGTTCTTACCTTAATCGAAGCACGAAGCTTTCAGATCTTACCTATTTTCTTCAGATCTGACCTCTTTTCTTGGCACAGAGCTTCATAGGTCAAGTGGAAGGTTGTGCACTAAGGCAACAGATCTACGCATGGAGCTTTCATAGTTTTAGATCAGATATTTGTACAAAGCTTCTTCTTCCTCAGTTCCCAGCAATCACAGTTTCAGGTCCTGGCAACAGAACCATTTTTTGGCATAGGAGCAGACCCAGGGTTCAACGCTACAATAATGCACCAACAAAATACTAAGTACTGGCCCTTTCGAAAACACCTGCGAAGCAAATGAAGTCTCACCCGAGGTAGAGGCAGGGGTGGTTGCAGGACTCAGGTGTCTGTAACCTTAGCTGGGACACATATATGTGGTTATAATACTTAATAGATCACTTATCACTATTAGTTCATCGTTATTTACACAATGCCTTCTTTGCAGATAAAACAAAGAATCACATCATTCACCCAAATCTAAAGAAATTAAGCACTTAGCATAAATAAGTGGATTAGATCTAGTAGTTTCAAGCACTAATCACATCCATCTATGTTATATCTAACATCCAGATTCATCATAAGAACCAAGAATCAGCAGATCTGTCTATCTATCTTTATACAACACTTAGCAAATAACACATAAATACATCAGAGCATTGCACAGAGCAGAATAACACAGTATTTATGTGGTTCACCCCCACCCTGGGGTTACGTCCACCAACTCTTATTCTTTATTAGCTTCTTCAATGGGTTACATGCAGAGAGCCTCAAAATCCCTGTTGGACACACCTACCACACTTAGAGAGGGGGGTGAATGAGTGTGGGGATATTTTTCCCAAAACTTCCCTCTTACACAAAAACTCCTTAGTTAAAATTCAACATTTTCTCATTACTCATTGATGTCATTTATAATTAGTTAAATGTGAATACATATCAGTGACATATATCAGCAACATATCATCAACAAATCATCTTCACAAGGAACACAAAGAACACAAGATGTATGTATAACTGTTCTTTTTATTATGGACTTCAATCCGGAGGTTTTTTAGCAACAACTGAATAGAGTACAAATCTACAAGAGCACCAGCTCTATATTCAAGACTCAGCTTACACTCTCAGCACCAACTGAGATGAGGCAACAATCCTCAACAGATATCAATCTGTCAACATAAACAAGTGCATCAACCATGCACCAACCTGTGCCAAACAACCTGTAATCAACCTGTACCATAAACAAGTGCATCCAACCATGTACCAAGTATATACTAATAATGTATAAACTACTCATCAACAATTACTCATCAATATGTACCAACATCATCAACTATACACCTCATGTATGTGCCAACTCATCAACTACTTGTCTCAACTATGACTAGTTTTGGATTAGTCAACAACCCCAACTTGAAATAATCTTAACTTTGTACTTGTAATGAATAAATATCTGAATATTATACACAATGTTCTTTAGTTTGTTTTATGACATTCCTCCAGGTGGCACTACTTGGAACCTCTCATAAAAGGAGTTATAGAAAAAATGGCATACCTTGTTAAATTCTGGCTTATTCTAGAGAGAGGCCTTGTAGAGAGTTCCCCACACAAAATATTCATTGAATTGATCTAAAAATGTTACAAAACACACAACAGACTATACCCTAACCAACACATTTGGTCTCACTGAATTTGGATCTGTTATGAATACGTTATGACGTTTTTACCCGAAACACCTGTTTTTGACTAGTTTTAGGACTAGCCACAAACCCTATTTTCCATGGAGTGTAACTCCCAAAATAGAACGACCCACAAGATGATTTTTTTACCACGGACACTTGGGTATGTTTTCACAATGGAATAGAAATTTTATGGTCTGAATCATTATAGAAAAAAATTTATAGCGAAAATGGTGAGATGACCTGTAAATAACATACCTTAGAAAGAATCATCAAAAGAATTTATCCTCCCTTCAATTCTGGCCCTCTTTTCTTCACCTTCCTTCTAAAATTTGGCTTATATATCCTTGGTTACCTCATTCACCTATATATCTTCAATATTCTCAAGTGTTCCACACCAAAAATGCTCAAGAAGCTCTCACAAGAAGCTCTCCATCAATACTCCAAAAGATATTCTCACAAGAAGCTCTCCATTTATCCACAAAAAGGATGATCTACAAGAGACCATTTCTATCTTATTTATACTTTCATCCTCTATGTCACTTAACCCATTTTTAGTTCACTTAACCTATTTTCCTTATTTTAGGGTTAACCACTTTCCATAAATAGAAATTTCTTCAATATTTTATCATTTAAATATTCCTTCTTGATTTTCTCATCTTACTTTATCATTTCTTGATTTTTGTTCACTTCTCTTTATTATTTAAATAATCCACCTTGACTTTGTCACCTTACTTTATCATTTAAATAATGATTTCTTCTTTTAGATCACTTAACCCATTTCTAGGTCACTTAACCTATTTTCCTTATTTTTAGGGTTAACCACTTTCCATAAATAGAAGGTTCTCCAATACTTTATCATTTAAATATACCTTCTTTATTTTGTCACCTTACTTTATAATTTCTTGATTTTGTTACTACTCTTTATTATTTAAATAATCCACCTTGACTTTGTCACTTTACTTTATCATTTAAATAATGATTTCTTATTTTAGGTCACTTTGACTTCTTTGACATTCGGGGCTTCAAGCCTTCATGTGGGGGTCCTTCATCTTCGTAAGGCCATAACTCTCAAACCATGATGATTTATGTGACATTCCACATACCATAGAAAATGTCATGACAAACACTATCCATCTAGGATAGTTTCACTAACAATTTCCTTGATCTTCATCTCAT
>ML813901.1:137459-165184 GCA_009831015.1 Picea engelmannii
TATCTTTGTTTCATAATATTTTAATTTTACTTAGTACTAGGTGTTGGCTTGGCTAGGTAGGTTTTGTTTATGATTACAATATTATAATTTTTAAAGCTTTACCAATGGTAACCATAAATAAATGATAATTAGTTCGTCGAAAATGGATTGGTTATCGTTTTTACTAGGGTCCAGATAATGATAGATTTTAACAATATGATAAGGAATTGATTCTTGATGGGATAAGCTAAAACAAATGAGTTGAACAAAGTTTAAGGATTACAATTTTTTTTAATGAGGACAAGATGAATGGTTTTCCAAATATGTAAGGAATAAAAAATATTTGACGAGGTAATTTTAGGTTACAACAGGACGAAAGGGATCATGATGCCAATCTAGCACGTGGAAAAAGTCAATCCATTAACGGGGAAATTTATGAGCCTTTGGGATTCATCTTTCGAAAAAATCGAACAAATTACTTGTTCTCTCATCTTGATGGGAAATCCCGAGAATTTAATCTCGAGAAGGTAAGTATGATGGATCAATGTGTGATAGTCAGATCCTAAAATGGGTCTACGAATTAGGGTTTCATTAAAATAATAGAATACAACAAACTTTATATATTGGATAATCATGAATTAAATAGAAAAATATATATGGTGATAAAGTCAAATTCAAATTAGGTTTCAAGATAAATAAGACTTAATTTTGGATGTTGGATTCAATGGTAATCAAGATATGATAAGAGAGAATTCTGATCAAGAATAAGAAGATTAAAGACTTTTTGTATGAATTTCAGAGATAAAGTAGTTAAACAAAAAAATCTATGTTTTCTCATGGCATACTTGATATTTTCATATTTTTCCATTAATTGGAAACCTTTGTTTTGAGCCCTCTACATTATGTGACCAAATGCACATGATCTTTTAACATGATTCTTTGAGGACTTGAAATAGGATAATTATTTGAAAAAGAAAATGACTTTGTAACCCTATTACTATAACCACATAAAGAATAATATTTGTTAGGACACAAAGAAATATTGGTTAGTCCATTATAAATGTTACCTTATTTTCCCTTGCCACTAACAAGTCTATGAAAAAGAACCATGTTTGTCTAAGAATGAGGAAATGAAAAGAAGAAATCATCTAATATCTTGGTTTATTATGAACAATCGATTGTTGTAAAAAAATGTCATGAAATGTGCATGTATTTAATCTCAAATTCTTGAAAACAATCAAAGATCCTCTAATTCTAGTTATAGATATTAAACTAAGAAATATCATTAACATGAGATATCTTGAGCATGAACATCAAGACAATAGGTACAAGATACAAAGTAATTGTATACTTTTCATTCAAACCAACCATACACTTATTCATGATTTAGTGATATGATAGTACAATATGATGCACAAGTAAATAATGGATCCTTTAAAAAAAAAAATCCTTCTCAATTCATAAAATAGAGCATCAAGAAACTACAATTAGATAGGATCAATAAATTCCCTTAAAATGTTAAAAACAATTAATGTAAAAGGCTAAAAATCCAACCTATCAATATCATTACACAGGGATTAAAGAAGCATCACAAATCAAAGGTATAATGAGTGAAATATGAAAGATAAAGTTCAAGGAGAACATTGGTCATGAAAAACCTCCTCAAAGATAAAAAAAAAAAATCAATAAAGATCCAAACCCCTAACCCCCTCAAGGGAATATTCAATAGGATCATAGCAGTGGTGTCTTAGGAATTAGAGATTAAATTTAGTAGGGGTCGCCTTTCCTTTTGAGTATAAAATAAAAATGAAAGGGCGGGGGGAGGTTGTTGTGGCCACAACAACTCCTAGTTCATAAATTTCATTTTGTCTTACTAAGTAAAACCATAGTTCTGGATATCCTTGAACAAACCATTGTCTAGGAAATTGAATCATAAGGAAGGGTGCCCCTAGTTGTAATCCAATGACAGGATTCCAACACAACTAATAGGTTTTCAATCGGAGCCTCAATTAGAGATTTATGGTGAGTAGCAACCCACCTCCTCAATCCATTCAGGGACACATTGACAATTTGGTTTAGGGGCATAAAATCCAAACCAAGCGGCATAATTGAGTTATGTAAGCTCCCTAAAGTGTGTTTTTACAAGTCCACATGACCACGCTATCTACAATCCCTTGACATAGTGTTTTTCAAAATATACCCCTAATTCAGAAATTGCATTGGCACTTATTGAGCAAAACCCTAGTTTCGAAGATCCTCAAAAAACTAGTTTCTAAGCAATGGAATAATAGAGGATGGGTTCCCATAGCTATAATTTGATGCCTTGATTCCAAAGAAACTAATGTGTTGTGCAAGTGAGTATTGTTTAGTGTTTTATGGCGACTTACAAATTGCCTCCTCAAGCCATTATTGAACATATTGACAATTTAATCTAAGAGCATACAATCCAAACCGGATGACATAATTGAGTTCTATAAAATCTCACAAGTGTGTTACTCCAAGACCCACATGAACACACTTCCACATGGTGTTCTTCAAAATTAACCCCTAGTTCAAAAATCACATTATCCCTTACTTAGCAAAACCCTAGTTTCAACAATCCTAGAAAAAAGTATTTGTTGGGCAATAGAATCATAGGGGAGGGGTGCTCAATTTGTAATCTGATTCACTAAAATCGCTACCATAAAAAGTTTATGTTGAAAGTTTAAATTTATTAATTTACCATAACAATTTTATGTTAAAAGTTTCAATTTATTAATATTAAAAATTTTAAATACTCCAGTTATTAATATTAAAAATGAGAGTAAGCTAACTACGCTAATTTGGAGTTTGATGGGAAGTCTCGAGCACCGGACTCCATCCCTTAGAACGTCCAGCCGGTCGTCAACATTTTCCAGCCATCGATTTTTCGTTTGCCATTCTTCCACCGTCTCCGTTAGCAACGCCGTCTCCGTTTATCGATTTTTGAATTTCAAATTCAAATTTTAAACGCCCGCCTCCTCGTTTGGACCATATACGGGCGCAGTTATGAGAAATATACGGGCATCGACTCCGCCTTATTCGTCCCGAAGCCGGCCTGCCTGAACGCCTTCCACATAATCTGCTTCAATCTCTCCGGCCTGTTCAAAGACGATGTCTTGAAGCAGGAGGAGGAATCGAGGTTCACGTCGACTCAGCCTGCGTCGAGCATAATGTCGAAGCTAGAGGAGATTGCAAGTCTGTTCCGGTTCAGCTTTAAAAAGTCGAAGGACTTCAAAATGAAGTTGCAGGGGCGGAAGGGGCAAAACCAGAACCGCCACAGCAGTCCCGAAAACCGCGCACCGAAGTCGCAGTAGTTAAAGGGATCCGACAGAGAAAATGGGGGAAATGGAGGTCGGAAATTCGAATACCGAACTCCAACAGCAGAATTTGGTTGGGCTCCTACGATACCCCGGAAAAGGCTGCCCGCGCCTACGACTTTGCTGCGTATTGTCTCAGAGGATCCAAGGCCAGGCTCAATTTTCCAGTCTATCCACCGGAAATTCCTCACGCTCCGTTTCTAACGCGGCTGCAAATTCAATCTGCTGCGGCTAAGTTCGCTGCAGAAGAATTCCGACCGCCTTCAGAAGTCGGCGTGGCCTCCTCATCGTATCATTTGGAAGCCGAATGCGGCATGGACGGCCAACAGATTACGGTGGAGCAAAGTCCGGCATCTCGAGTTTCAGTACCACTTGAACGTCTACACAGTGGCGAGTCTCTAAATGTAGAGGATATTCCTCTCTTAGATGTGTCAATGGAGAATTTCAGAGTGCTCTTCCAGCCGTCGAAAGGGGGTTTCTGATTATTTCTAGACAGTGGCGAGTCTCTAAATGGAGAGGAGATTCCTCTTTTAGATATGTCAATGGAGGATTTCGGAGTTCTCTTCCAGCCGTCGGAAGACTGACGGACAGGGGGTTTCTAATAATTCTTTTGACAGCTGCAATGATTGTTAGTTAAACTAGCACAGCCACATAATTGTGGCTGTGGCTGATGAACGCCGAAAGGCATATTTCTTTTGCAAACAAACTTTAATTGTTTTTTAAACCTTAATTTTCTTTTGATCTATTTTATTTAAAAACAAATTTTAATTAACATATTAAAATTACATACAAACCCTAATATAAACCTGTGTTCCAAGATATAAACCTGTGTTCCATATATCAAAAGAGGCGATGCCTACAACACTTGAGTTACAGTTTTCATACGCGAATAAGTATTCTTTGTGATTGGTTATTCACATAGAATTAATATTTCGTTGCTCCAGGTGAATGACGCAATCTTTAGTTTGAAGAAGAACTGTAGCTATGCTCGCCTTCTATATCACACGACAGATAGCAATTAATGAACAATTAGAACCACTAACCTGTTGCTCTGAAGGAAAGAAAAATAAAAATAGTAATCAGAAAGGATTACCTTGGATTTCACTGGCACTAAGCCCATAAAGCAGAGAATATATCACTCATCTGTCCTCGCCTCTCGATTTCGTTGCTCCAATTGTTGTATACGTTCATTCAGGTGAATGACGTAATTTTTTGTTTGAAGAAGCACTGTAGATCTGCCCACCTTCTATATCACACGGCAGTTAGCAATTAATGAACAATTAGAACCACTAACCTGTTAAGGCAACAGGATCTAACCAGTCAAATTCAATACGTGCATAAGTATTTTCTTGCTCCCTGTTTCTGTTTCAAATATTACCAGCAAGCTAGCGATAACATTAATCTATTATTCCCCATAACAAATTTTACTTGCATGAACCCCTGATTGAACGAAGAAGGGTAGAATTTCGTCCGATCGAATTTTTTCAAACCTCTTGAACTCCCTTCGAAGAGTAGATGCGGAGGCAAGTTCTGCACATAAATGGTTCCTTCCATAATCTTCTGGTACGCGGCACAAATAATCTATGAGATTTAATTTAAAAAACGGTTGACATCTCACTGTTTATGTCCCCAACAGTTATGCGGGCAATCCATTTGAGGTAGTGCCTGCTAATAATTCAAATGTGTCAATAAAATCTTGCATAGATATTAATATTTTTTAATCATCTTAACGTGGCAAGCATATGACTTTATGGTAATTTTTTAATATCATTAGGTAAATGTGAAAAAGTAAACATGTTAACGCATGCATTCATAAATGCAAGGAATTTATGAACAGTAAATTTCATTCATTGATTTGGGAGGACGACTAAGAATATGCTAGCATCTTCAATTGCTGGCCATAAGATTAAGATTTAAGATTAAAAGATCATTAAATCTGCCCATTGTCAATAGGTATACGCCTTTCAACGTAATTATATTCTTATTTGATAAATTTATGACATTGATGAATTGATGCCACTTCCACGCAAAGTGAAAGCCTAAGATTTATAACCAACTTCAATGCAAAAATCCATGGCCCTCTGAAACCAGTGTTAGGGTGGCTCCCTTAGTGAGAAAACAAACATTCATTTTCAAAAAATTTCATAGTTTTAACTTCTTTGCAAATTCTTCTCAAATCAATATATTTTTATTTTTATTTTTCCATTTTTACATTGTAACTTAAATTCCATAACTTAATATAAATCCTTTGCACAAAAACATTTATGAATTTATGAATTGATCTGGAATCATTCGTTCATCCCCATCAAGATATTTCTATTGTTACTTATACTTCATAAGTTGCATTCGATTCTCTTTAAGTAACGATTTTTACAATGATCGAAGCCAACAAAATAATAATATCTTAAAATGTTTAATACAGAATAGAGAAGTAAGAAAACAAGATAATAAAAAAGTAAAGAACAGATAAAAATGGAAACCGTTCTGAGAAAACTTAATGTAAATCCGCTGCGCCAAAACATTTATGAATTGTTGTTCAAAGCATAGTTACTAAATTTGGCCAAATTGCGTTGAAGAATTCGAAAATTTAAAAATTCATTTGGTTCGATACGATCATTAATACGTCCATTTCGATTTGGTATCATCTATGAATAGTTGATTACATATTTTGTGAAGAAATTTACAAAAATCCACAATTTTTTTACCATTGCGTGCTCATCAATATGGAACTCGCTTGAATCTGCTCAGTATGAATCTGCCCCTGGAAAATCTGCTACTCGCTTTGTTGTTGCTTCTGGATAAGATGCAGCTGTTTTAATTGGTGGACGGTAAACTCCCTTTGGTTCCTATACATAAGCCTTCGTATCATTCCCGCCCTTCTTCTGAACGATGGCGGTTAGAGATTGGTTTTCTTTTTTCCAAAATTTTTAAAAATACTATATTTTAGTATTTGTAAAATGCATATTCCAAATTTTTAATGCATTGGATTTTATTCAGTCAAATTTTTGCCAAATTTGAATTCGAACTCGGTAACTGGTTCAAGGACATTTCTAATTATCCAGATCACTACTTCCAAATTACTAACAGAGACAATAAGACAGCGCTCAGGAAGAAGTTCAAGCGAGTTTGGAAGTCGACTCCCCTCCTCAGTCTTCTCAGTTTTCAGTGAAGTTAGAAGAATGCTGATATTTTCATTTACATTTTTATACCAGGAGCTGCGTGTGCTGTATATGCAATATGTATGGAATAAAAAAAAAATACAACTATTTTGAGGGAGGAAGTTTAATAATTGTAAAACCAATACCATGATGTCATAATAATATGTGTATTTTGTTGTTGTTATATATATATTTATATAACACATTTCAATGAAGAGGAGGAGAAAAAAACATACTTGTTTACCAATAATCAATCGTTATGTTTGTTAATAGGATACATCCTTTTGCACTAGAGGCTCTATGAGTGTATGTAGAAGCATGGTGGTTTTGTCGAGAAGCCATGGTTTGTGCATGAGGATCATACAATATTTGTTAGACTACCTTAAAATATGTTAAGGTGGTTTATATTTCAAAGAATATAAATCTTTATATTAATCCATGTATTACATGGTGTTTTTATGGTAAAAAGTGGATGTTCAAGGTTGAGAAAGCAAGTAAGAAATCCTCTGAGAAATCACTAAACTACATTTTTTAGTGTTAAAGGGAGTTGTAAATCACTATAAATATTTGAATCTTGAACCATGCTCTAGTTCCTATTCTTAAAGTGTAATAATTTTCTATGATATAATTTATCAAGACTTCATGAGATAATTTATCGGGACCACATGAGATAATATTTGGGGAGGCTTGGATATTAACAAGGCCTGTAAATATACAATTAACACTCATTAAGAAAGATTTTTTTTCAATTGTGAAGGCATAAATGAAAATAATTGAATCATAACATAATAAATTTCATCTCAAGAATAATAGATAAAAAAAAATAATAGATAAGAAAGTTGGTAAAGAAGGATTTCATTATGATAAAACCATTACATGAAATAAGGTTGATTTTGAGGCCTCTCCTTCAATCCCAACTCTCTCTATCACTAATTATATTGGTGTCTCATTGATAAAATCAATTTTAATTTTATTAATAAATTCAATACATAAATAACTTTTTAATTTCATTAATAACTTTGATGAAGTGATCTTTCACTTTAATTTTCACAATTATTTGTACTGTGGATAACACTTTTATTAGCCTCTTTGGAAATGTCTTTTACTATACCCCTAACAATGGAGGGCATTATAACAATTATGATCACCACTATTTAACATTATATTTTCATGGTTCAAGAGAGGATTTCACATTATTTATTATTGGAAATATTTCTAGTTGGTTTATTTAGATTGCAATAGTTATGGAATATATTTACAACAACTAGTCTAAATAACTATAAATTATTGAACTTATGTTTATACTAAGCAAAGGGCGGGGGTGAATCAATATAAGATATTTTTTACTTTAATTGAGTATTCATCAATCATTCATTAACTTTAATTTGGTTTAGTTTGGAAACATTTCCGAGAAAAAACAACAAAAACTTATCTTTATAAATGTTTGTAGGCACCAACCTATTGTTACAAAGATTATAGGAACCAACCTATTGTTACAAAGATTATAGGAACCAACCTACTGTAGACATCAATATCCTCAGCTGAGCACCAACTCATCAAGATATTGGGTAGGCACCAACCTACTGGAGACACCAATCTCCTCAGTTGAGCACCAACTCATCAAGACTTGTGTAGGCACCAACCTATTAGAGACACCAATCTCCTCAGTTGAGCACCAACTTAGTAAGACTTGTATAGGCACCAACCTAAGATATTCATACATAGAGTACTTTTGACTTCACCTACATGCTTCATACTTCAAACCTAAGTCAGATTTAGCCTTCATTCCCCAACGAACCTTGTAGCATCATTCCTAGAATATAATCTTAGACTACAGCATCACAACCTCAAAACAATGCACTTTGCAACATCATAGACCTTCATCCTTCATAGCACACCCTTAAAACTTCAAGAAAACTCATCTTGCACCCTTAGGCCCCAAGAATACTCTCTAGCTTTTCTTGCACACCTTAGATCTCTTTTTCCCACCTCATATTTAATCTTCTTTCGATACTCTTCAAATGCACACATGTGTCATGTATTTATGGTGTTTTTGTGCTCACTTTTAGGGCTGACCTATAAACATTGGTTGCACTCACTTGGAATTTCTGGTTGGGTTGTCTGATAGGAAAAATCATATCTCCTCATTCCTAAGGAATTAGAGGGAGTGTCATATACTGTTGGAAAGGTATCAAAATAAGTTTTCCAACAATATAACATATTCTCCCATTTGAGTTAGGTATTTAAAGTAAAAATTCCTTCAAAGATAGGGTATCGAAACTGAGCATAAAAAATCCAAAAATAATATTTCCAACAACGTCCTTCTTACAATCTTTATTTTGGACATTTATAGTCTCCCCCTGTGTTCAACATCAATGACACCAATATTTTCAACATAAATCACATGAAAAAACACAAATACATAGATTCCAATAATTAGATACAACTACCTACAAGACATACATTTTGAGAGAGGAGAGCCTACAAGGTATTTTAATTTTGATTGAAAGACTCATTGTGTTTGTAGAAACCATTTATTTCATCAAATATCTTTCTGTATTATTGGTTTTAAGAGGACTAAATTTGTAATGTTGCAATTCCTTCAATTCTAGAATATAATTTGTTTGATGAAGTGGAACTATATATTTTGAAGTCGAATTATATATATTGAAATCATGTCTTAAGTGGTCACCATATGTTTGAAATATGTCATGATTGAAATTTAAATTTAAATGTATTGTGTTCCTTTACTTATCATTAATTTAATTGAAATTATTATTTTAATTACTTATTTTCATATTTTATGTATTACGTCTTATTTTAATTAATTTAATTTTTTTTAAATATAAAAAATTAATTATTATAGAATTTTAATAATTTCGTTATAATTGAATTTATACAATAAAAATCTATTGTGTTCTATTGCTTATCATTAATTTAATTGAAATTATTATTTTAATTACTTATTTTCATATTTTATGTATTATTAATTATTTTAATTAATTGATTTTTTTTTAAATATAACAAAATTTAATTATTATAGAATTTTAAAAATTTTGTGATAATTGAATTTTATACCATAAAAATCTAAGTGAATATTTTTAAATCAATTAAAATAGTTGAATCAAAATTATTTATTCAATTTAGTGTTAGATTATTTTGGGGCTAGAATAAAACATCTTGATTTAATGGTTAAATGAAAAACATGAAATTCCTTGTTTGTAATTCATTTGAAAGTGTTATTGTAAATTAGTCCTTTAAAAATTACAAAAATTACGATAAAAAAAAATTGTAAGTAAAACATTATTAAATTAATTATACCAATCATCTTTTGTTTGTGGTATTTAAATAAAAATCACTTTTTAAAAACACATTATTTACCTTTTTCCTTGGGAAACAACATGTAAATGAATCAATATAGATTCTTATTGTCAACTGTGCACTTCCTTTAACCTTTGGGTTATTTTGAGCCTAGACCCATTATTTACCTTTTCCTTGGGAAACAACATGTAAATGAATCCATATAGATTCTTAGAGTCAACTGTGCACTTCCTTTGACCTTTGGGTTCTTTTGAGCCTAGACGCAATGTTGATTAATTCGATTTTGTGTTAGAATTTTTTTTTAAATAGTCATTGAAAGTCTTCAAAGACCCTTTCAACACTTTCATAGTGCCATTATCCTTCGTAATACAACTATTCTTAAACAACATTATATTAGTGAAAGATATATTTTCAAAATGAAAATATAGAAGTGACTTATTCGATGTTGTGTTAAGGTTGTTTAGGTATTATGTGGGTATAAAAGCAAGATATGAACCTAGAAAGTGCACATTCAAAATATGATTGTCTTATGTGCTTAGAGAATACAATAAATAATTATCATGAATAAATAATTATCATGGATGATAACAAGAAAGTGCATAGTAACAAACTTAAAAGCTTATGTAGTAGTTAACGTATTAAAACATATGTATGACTTATTTGTGTAAACTTATCCATGAGACATCAACAAAGTTAACTTAGTTAAAGTGTGGTACTATTATATGTATTGATTGGGTTTGATTCATCATAAAGATAATCAACATATTATTAAAAGGGGTATTATAAGTGGTTGAGTTGTCATTGTCATTAAGTTAGGTTAAGCAGTGACATACATCTCTATGTAAGTAATATAATGTTTAATATGAGAGTTAATGTAATAAATAAGTTAAAGAGAATTGTGGAGCAATGCACATAAGTTAAAATGTGCATAGGCATAGAGGTAAGTATATAAGATGAGCAAAAAACTAATAAATAGGTTTGAGATAAGTTCCATGAAATAGATGTTAAGTTAGAGGATCAATGAGCAAGGGATGAGGTTGCATGAATTGATATTGAGAATGTAGGAAGTAACATAACATAGATGGAGATGCAAGATATTGCATAGAGCAATGAAAAAAAATTGACACAAACACAGAAGCTAATATATACAAAAAGTCAATGCCAAGTACAAACTATGACATGATCAATCTGATTTTTCACACAAGTTTTAGATTGTTATAATGTATGGTTGAACTTTTTGAGCAACTCATGATCCCAAATAAGAAGCTCAAGTCACTCTAATATGGGTCTTACACCATCACTAAGGATGTGGGTGAGAATGATTTTGAATTAAATCTTCTATTCTCTTTTTTTTTTCCAGATAGACCATTCATAATTATGAGTGGCTTGGATGCTAACAACATTGTCATCACTTGGAATGATAATGTGAAATCTAGAGGTGGGACATATGACCATGAACCCTAAAAATATCTTTTAGGCCCTAATGGTTGTCCTTGAACCTTGGTTAGGGCCCTAATATCAATCCCTAGTGTGCCAAACCTCTTAATGGTATCCATATTATACTTGTGGGGTGAATATTCCATTTGCAGGGCTTGTGTGGTGGTTTCGGACCCTATGCATGGTCCATGAACCATAAAAACATATTTTAGTACCTAAGACATTGGTTTTTATCCTTGGACCATGGGTTATGTCTCAAAGAACTTCTAGTGTGGAAAACCTTGTAATGGTTCCCATATGACTATGGTCAAGACCTTAATGTAATGGTGTTGGAGTAGGAGAGCCTAGCGGAAGCTGTAAACAAACATCAAACAATATATATTTATCATCCCCAATGCAGGCATACCTGTGCTCGGAGTAAACTTACTCAAAGCATGGTCATCGACCAATGCACTACGGATCCATGAAATCATTGACTAAGGATATGGCCACCAAACATACAATGTGGATCCATAACTCGATGACTTGATTAAGTCGTAACCATGAAATAATACAAAGTGTAGCTACGATATGAAAAAAAACATAGTCATGGACCAATACAAAGTGTATCTATGTGACAATATATATATAAGTGGGGTCTCCAGTAGGATGAGAGTATTGGAATCTCCAAAATACTCAGATAATATCCATTGAAGCCTAGGTAAAGCACATAACAGAATGAGCGCCCAACCCAGGGTCTTCATCCCCATCCCGAAATAGTACGAATCTAGCCATGCGAATAGACGTCTTGATGTCGAACATGGTATAAACCACTTGATTACCGATTACTAATGCATACCATTAACAAGTGTGAGGGGAATCACCAATGATGACAATGACTCCCAAGGTACCCTAGTACATTCCAGTGAATGTAAATAAATGAGTTGAAGCCGAACATCCATGAATCATTCGATCATAGGCCAATGGTGTAAACTTGCTTTCAAAAGTGAGGAAACCTGTCATTAAGGCATACAGGTCCCAAAGTACTAACTGGTTTCTAAGTCTAATTCCTAGATAAGGTGTTGAATTCGACATGAACAAACTCATCAAAGGAGGGCCTTGAGGTATCCCTCATCATCGACACGAAACTGACATAGGAAAGTGATGAAATATGATAGATCAAATGAGGATTGACTGACACGAGTATGGAAATGGATAATATTGCAGAATGGTTGGTTTGAGATGAAACTTGTCTTGAACATTGTGAGGCATGACAAATGACTTGGCACTATTGACTCAACTGAGAGATAGACCAAAACATAGCGCGAAGATCATCAGGGCACTCTTCGAGTGAGCCGAAGGAGTATGAGGACTCATAGGATTGATATTAATCAGAGAAAAGAAGATTACCCAACTGTAAGACGAGACACAAACATGTTCCATGTTCAAGGGAGACAACGAACCACTGTCATAATGCTTTCCAAAAGCTTGACCCACTTCCTTCAATTTCCTCCACCACCATGATTGGCGAGTATCTCTTTCTTTTTTAATGAGCTTGAGGAGGATAACATATGCTCGGTATAGCTCATCTTCGATAAGTCCCTCATCACATGTTTAACGAAGCTGAAGAAGGAGGGGTTCATCCCTGTATGGGTCTTTCAATGTGTAGTGCCCCCAAGGCCGAGCCCCGTTGTAAACCGTGTTTTGAAAGAAATTGTAATTATGTTTTATAGGTTGGTGAGCCAAGTTTTGTATAAGATGGTAGGCTTATGTGTTTGTTAGGCCAGGGAGCCTAAGTATTGAAGGCCAGGAGCTTGTTGTTGTATATGTAATCATGCAAAACAATTAATAAATATAAACACCGCCATGTGCAGACCGACCACGATGAATGAGTGAAGGAGGACTGAGCATCCACAGAGTGGGCAAGGAATTAGGGGCTGAAGGTGGGAAAAGGGGCTAAGTGTTGAGCCTAGGGGGCTTAAGCCTTGGGAATAATATTGTAATATTATTCCAAAAGAGAAGTGCATTATATGTTTTAACCTAAGTCCTTTTTGGAAGGACATGTGATTTCCAAATGGTGCGAGGCACGCACGTTGCAGGAACGCATGCAGTCGCATGGGTGACAAGTGTCAACCCTGGCCATGCAATAAAAGGCCGAGATGAGCCGTGTTGGGGTTTTCTTCTCGATGGGACTCACGGACTGCCAGAAGGGAAGGAGTCTGACTCTTGCAGAAAAACCCTCGTACATCCTCTGAACCGTCCGAACCTGCATTGACCCTTGCGTGGATTATCTGTCACGCATTCCCAGCACCAGAGCGTGAGTCTATCTTGGGCAGGGTGGATGGGAAACGACCATTCTGCCGGGGTGGAGAGAGTCTGTGTAATTCCCTGTGGAAATTGCTTCACAGGAAATTCCGAAAATCAACACCATGAGACCTAGCTGCCATTGTTGAGCTTGTTCTAAGAGGTCTGAGTCTGTATTCCCAGTTGACTGTGGTGGCCATGCAGAGATGGATTGCGCGTGAATTTTTGTCCAGTGCAAGTGGTGATTGAGCCTGTGTGTGACCTCTCTCTAAGCGAGAGAGGTGGATGTTGTTGGAAGAGGTTTCTTACAGAGAGTGTCCAACGCCAGCTTCAGGCTCTGAGACTTCCTAATCCAGCCTGTTGCTGAGACCCAGAGAGGGAGGTTAGCACCGATGGAATGTGCTTGTGAAGGTGTATGCTCCCGGGTGGAACAGGCATGTGGGGAATGAGAGTCTCGTAGTAGTGGGCGTAAGACAACATGCTGGGATGAATCCTTCCAGATTCTAAGTGTTGTTTTTCCTGTAACCTCAGCCTAGCTAGGATTCCTTGCCTTGGGGTGGAGCTTAGTCCCAACTAGGGGGTGATCCACTACTGAGTTGATGAGCAGTGTGGTCTAAGGCTGGGTGGTTCGTGGAAGGCCTGCACTTGGTTGGTGGATCCACCATTGTTACAAGATAAGTGTCTAACTACGTTTTATCACATTTTATCAATATGTTTTGTATCTTTGTGTATTAAAATGATCATGCATTTTGCTGTGCATTTGGATTAATGTATTTGCCATGGATTATTTATGTTATAATGTCTCTTATGAGTACTCTGAGCTTAAATGTATTTCATTGCGTAAATGCACGTGATTAACTATGAATGAGAATGTGTTATTCCATGTAGTAACACCTACATGGTAGCCAAGGTGCGCTACAGTTTTTCTGGGTTATCTGCCAAGTAGTCTTATAGTAACCTGGGGTAGTTGAGTGAAAGGGGTGTTACAAATTGGTATCAGAGCCAAGGTTTCGAAGCTGAACCTAGATGGGCCAGTGGAGTGGTCGTTGCACTGGGAATGTGAAGGAAATTGGGCTTGGAATGGCCAATTTCGGATCTTAATTTGTTCCAGAGTGTCAAGTAGTTGCTTGACCGCGCTTACGAGCTCAGGAGGTTTAGCGGTGCAGTGAAACCGCAGCCGGTGTGGTCTATGGCCACGGGAAGACATGCCTCTACACCAATGGTGTTAGAACCTTAGGATCTATTCGAGAGGGAAGGTGAGTCCTCGTGACCGTCGGATATGGAAAATGTGCATAAAGGATTAAAATTCCTTTGGAAATGGCACAGGAATGTGGAAATCGCGATATGCAAAATCCCGAATTGGTTAGGAACCGTCTGAGCTGTCAGATCTCGACCGGAAAACCCGTCAGCCGTAGGATCTGTTGGGAGATGTCTGAAGGTTAAACCTCAGAGACTAGGGGCGAAAGTTTCGAAATAGATCCAGACCGTATGAAAGATGGAGGGCACGTGTCGCGTGGTCATCCAGATCAGGAATGTGGTCATCGAAGTTTCGGTAAGTGAAGGTTCATGGTTTTGTAAAGTAGCAAAACTCGAGGGTTGACCTAAACCATCCATCATTTGGGACGCGTGTCAAAAATCCGAAGAGAGTCGAAAATCGGCATATCGGAGATCCTGAGGACAGGATAATCTTGCAACTTGAAATCACGAAACGCGATATCCCGATAGGCTAAGGAAATAGCATGGGGCCACAGCGGAGTCGGTGACGTGGACAAGTGGCAGCCATCGGAGTCATCGGGAAAAATCCCGACAAGGGAGTCGTCTATCAGTATTTGGGTCATCGTGATATCGGGGATCCTGGTGACAAGGTGTTTATGCACTTTGGATTTGCAAAGTCTGAAACCCCGATAGAGAGGAAGGTACCACCGTGCGGCCAGCTGTCAGCACGCCGGAAAGGAGGGAAGCGCCATTGTGGGAGCCAACTGTCCGTATAGCGGCGAGTCGGGATTCGGAGAATCGAGAATCACGGGGACAAGAAATTCATGCATTGTGAAACACCGAACCCCGAAACCCCAACGAGAGGTTTGACTACGGTCACAAGGTAGAGGTCACGTGGACCAGGAGCTAAGCCAGGAGGGCTAACGTGTGAAGGGCGCGTCGGGATTCGGAGAATCGTGAATCCTGAGGACATGTGCATTTGGACATTGGGAAGTTCGAAACCCCGATAGGAGGTATGACTGTGGTCATATAAGGGGAGGCCGTGTGAACCACGAGTCTAGCCCGGAGAGTTAAACGGGAGTTCTCCGGTATTGAGACTCCGAAACCCCGAAACCCGAAGTTCCAAAATCCCAGAGTGTCGAAAATGAAAGCTCCAAGAACACGAAAATTGCAGAGTCGAACGAGAAGCTCAGAAAACTCGTTTGGAATCGAAATTTCTTTTATTCTTGTTGGTATTAGTTATAAATGATCAATATTGTCCATGAAGTTTTGATGCCCTGACAAACTTCGAATTTAATTGCACAGTGCGTGTGCAGAGTTTAATGGAGGTTAGTACTCCAGTTAACCAATGTCAAGTATGGAGTGGGGAAAGGTGCGAATTACCCCTGAAATAGAAGACGAACAGGAAGGAAAATATGTTAACCTGGGAGTCGAAGGATCGAACTCCAATGGGCATGGAAAAGAGAAGGACAAGGAAGAACACATAATGAAAATCCTTGAAGGATTGCAAAGAGAGGCCAAGGCTTGCCGAGATGATAGCCGAAAGCTCATGAAAGTCAGGGACCAATAAGGAGCATTAAACTTAAAATTTTTGAAGAGTCTGGAAAGAATAGAGAAGAAACTCGAGAAAGGAAGAGACTCAAGTACGACGGAGAGTCGAAGAACCCATAGGAGAAGAAGTAGGTCGAGGAGTGATAGCCGACATCTTAGTCTCTCCCAAGGACATTCTGACAGGAAGACACACAGTAGTTCAAGCCCATCCCCTACCAGAAAACATCAAAAATCTGGAAAGGAGGAATTGAAAGGAGAGATGAACAAGATTAAGCCTCCAACATTCGATGGAGAACATAAAAAGGAGGAAGATGTCGACACCTGGTTGCTTGGCATGAAGAAATACTTCCAACTGCAGAATTATTCTGCTCATACAGAGGGAAGGATTGCAATGTACCAACTGAAAGGAAAAGCGTCCATGTGGTGGGATCAGTTTGTGCAGGTACAACACATTAGAGAGAAAGAGGTCATGTGGAAGGAATTTAAGAGGTATTTCAAAAAGAAATACCTGACTAAAAGATACTATGACAGAAAGATGAAGGAGTTCTTCGAACTCAAGTTGGGCAGTATGACCATTGATGAGTATGAACGAAATTTTCTGGAACTACTGAAGTATGTTCCATTCATCAAAGAGGAAGTTGTTAAAATTCAGAGGTATCTGAGTGGACTGCCACCTTCCATTGGTGACAAGATTCAATATGATGATCGTAAGACTATGGAAGAAACAATAAGAAGGGCGAAATGCTTATACGAACAACAAAGAGAAAAGCCTACCTTTCGGAAGGCTTGGGATGACTAGAAGAGGTTTAAGAAAGAACAGAGACCGAAGGGAGACAAGCCTTCCTTTCTCAGAAATAGTCGTCAGGAACAACCATCGTTTAGAGAACCGAGAAGGACTGAAGAGGGTGCACCAAGACAGAGACTGGTGCCCATTTAGTGTTGGGGCTATCAAGGAAACCACAAGTACAGAGATTGTCCCCATAAAAATGGTAAGGCAAGAACTGTACATACTGTTCAGCAAGCTGAAACAGTGGAGGATTTGGGCAACAGAATGTCGTGAATCTACACAGCCCTGGACAACAAGCAATTAGAATTTCAATCGCACATGATTGAAGTGGAAGGTACGATTAACAACTGACCCCTTGTTGTTTTAATTGATTCAGGGGCTAGCCATAGTTATGTAGATCCTAAAGTGGTGGAAAGTTTGCATCTAACGAGGAGCAAACATGAGAAGCCTTGGTTAGTGTAGTTAGCCACAGGGACCAAGAGGAAGATCACTGAATTGGTTAGGTCCTGTTCAATGGACATGAAAGGAATGAGCACTAAGGCTGAATTGAACATTCTACCTTTAGGCTCATATGATTGCTTAATTGGGATGGATTGGTTGGACCAGCACCAAGCCCTTCTAGATTGCCGTAACAAGAGGTTCACATGCCTAAACGAAGAGGGAAATCAGGTAACAGTCCAAGGAATTCCCAGAGCCATGGCTGTGAGGGAAATCTCAGCCATGCAGCTGAAGAAATGTTACCGGAAAGGCTGTCAATTATTTATAGCTCAGATGTAAGAAGCATCCCAAGATGTAGTATCGAATTTGGAAGACCATGAAGTACTCAAGGAGTTCAAGGATGTATTTTAGGAGGTACCTGGACTACCTCCGAGGAGGGACATCGATTTTTCTATAAATTTGGTGCCTGGAACAGCTCCAGTTTCGAAAGATCCTTATAGGATGAGTACGCCAGAGCTAAAAGAGCTGCAATTGCAGCTCGAAGAGATACTAAAGAAAGGTTACATTCCCCCCAGTGTGTCACCGTGGGGAGCCCCAGTCTTATTTGTGAAGAAGAAAGATGGGACGTTGAGGCTGTGCATTGACTTTCGGCAGTTGAATAAGGTCACTGTCAAGAACAAGTATCCTCTGCCGAGGATTGATGATATTTTCGATCAATTGAAGGATGCAAAAATATTTTCGAAAATAGATCTCCGATCTAGATATCACCAAGTGAGAATAAGGGATGAGGACATCAGCAAGACCGCCTTCACAACAAGGTACGATCATTATGAGTTTACAGTGGTGCCGTTTGGATTGTCCAATGCGCCTGTTGTCTTTATGTGCTTAATGAATGGAGTGTTCACAAATTATCTGGACAAGTTTGTCATAGTCTTCTTGGACGATATCTTGGTGTACCTCAAGACAGAGGAAGAACATGAACAACACCTTAGAATGGTGCTGCAGGTGTTGAGAGAACACCAGCTGTACACAAAACTGAGCAAGTGCTCCATTACTTGGGACATATAATATCTGAAGAAGGGATCACTGTGGATCCTGAGAAGGTACAGGCCATTCGAGAATGGCCAGCGTCGAGGTGTGTGGCAGAAGTTAGATCTTTTATGGGTCTGGTAGGCTACTATAGGAGGTTTATAGCCAGATTCTCAAAAATAGCTCATTCTATCACTTCCTTGCAAAGGAAGGGGAAGAAGTTCCAGTGGACTGAAGAATGTGAGAGAAAATTCCAGCGATTGAAGCAGCTGCTAACCAGTGCTCCAATCCTGAAGATTGCAGATCTAGACAAGGATTATGTAGTGTGCACAGATGCATGTAAGGAGGGGCTAGGAGGAGTTCTCAGCCAAGAGGGATTTGTAATTTGTTATGAATCCCGAAAGTTGAAGGAACATGAGAAGAATTATGCCACTCACGATTTAGAGCTGGCAACAATCGTCCACACCTTCAGGAAATGGAGACATTACCTCATGGGCAAGAGATTCGAGTTGAGAACAGACCATAACGGTCTAAAGTATTTATTTGATCAACCGACCTTAAACGCCAGGCAAATCAAATGGCTGGAGTTTCTGTGCGAATATGACTTTGATATCAAGCATATCAAAGGGAAAGAAAATAAGGTGGTTGATGCACTCATGATGTAGGAGCATCGCCAACTCAGCAATCGAGCCAGCACATCAAGCGAAAGATCAGCTGGAATAAACAAAATCAAATTTTGAAAAGAGCTTTGGGAATGTAGCGCAAGTCTTAAATGAACCTTTATGAAGGAGCGCCTTTAGTATGATGCATCAGACCTCGAGCCATACGCTCTTGTATGAAATAGATAGGAGGCATTTATTAGATTTAATGCAGGTAGATAGATGTTTAAGTCTAGATTAGACAGTTTTAGTTTCGAGAGGGAAAATGGATATAGACACCCTCCTTTGTACATTGTATTATTATTATTCAGAATCATTCATTCAGGAGCAATAAGGGAGAGCAAGCAGAGAATTTGTGAAGAACACCCATGTATAGATGTTTTTGAATTAATAGAAAAGAGTCTTGATTCAATTTCATGGCTGGTGTTGTTTCTCTGTGTATGATGTTTATGTGCTCATGAATGTTTGCTTTCTGGTCATGCAATTGCTTTGAATATGTTGTGCATGTGATTTCATAGGTTTTAACTGAAGTCTGAGAGAGAAGAGAATAAGATTCAATTGTTTCTCTGTCTGAGCCAGGAGATTCCTGCATATGGTGCAGTTGAATTCATCCACATAGAGTGCGTTGATGAGGCTCGACAGTTAAACCCTTATTCTCATTCACCCAGAAGTTGATGTGGGTTGGTAGAGTCGTGCAGGAGAAGTGCAGGCTGAACTTGAAGTTTCAGTGGCTAGTCTGAGCAAAAGAAGGTATAGACTACTGTCGCTAGAAGTGTACAGAGTTTGAAAGACTCAACACTTGGAAATTGTTGAAGGTCAAGCACGAGAAGTGTGCGCAATTTCTTTGAAGGAATCAGAGTTGACAAGCTCAAGAGGGATAGTTCCTTCGTGACACCGTGGAGAAGGACCCAAGAGAAGGTTCGAATAGGAAGGAGCTTTAGAGTGGGAGAAATCCTTAAGGAGGAGGAATCGATGGCCAGGATTCGTAGGGAAGATTCGCGAAAACCCGTCGACCGTCAGATCTTGGAGAAGTTGCGTGGATTTTAGCCAATAGGCATAGGAAGGAGTCCAAAAGCCATCGGGATTTGGCCATCTGGGTTTGCAGAGGCGGGTGATTGTTGCCTGTTGAAATCGCGATTAGCGATTTCCCAACATAGTTAGAGCCATTGATCACTACGGGGACATGTGGCACGGGATCCCGGGAAGTCAGAGTTCGGCATTCGGGATTTTCCAGTGCCAAGGGACTGCGACCTTTGAAATCACGATCACGCGATTCCCGATAGAACAGAGAGAGGAGGCGACGTGGCAAGGAGAGAGCGCACGTGTGTATCGGAGTTCGGGGTTCGAAGATTCGTGGTGTGAGTGAACTACGACATCATATATACTGATTTCCCGAATGGGAAATCCACAACTGGAACAGAAAGAATTTGCATTGAGACCCATCGGAGTTCGGGGTTTTGGTTATCACAAGAACCGTGCCCACAAGTTTCATGATAACGTGAAACCCGATTTCCCGACAAGGCAAAGGGGAGATCGCAGGGGAAAAGAGTTCTGTGGGTATTGAGAACTCCCGACAGGGGGTTGAAGAGTATTTGACTCTTCAGGCCCGAGAAGAAGAAGGTCCTGGTGAGCGTGGACGTGCCTCGGTTGGGTGTCTGCATCAGAGTGGTATCAGAGCGAGAAAATCTCTCTGTTTTCTGTAGTAGAGGAGAAGAGAAATTTTCACCATGTCACTAAGAAGAGGTAGATAATCACCCAATCCAGAGGGGGAAAGGGAATTGTCCAAGGAAAGAGAAATTTCCAGAGAAAGCAGTAGCCAAGGACAGAATGTAGAGATGGAGAGGGAAATATGAAATCTTCGTGCCAGAATGGAAGATATGGAAGCAGCGCAGAGATGCACAGCCAATACTGGAGATCTAAGTGACTCTGAAGGCGAAGCTGACTCTGTACCACAAGGAGAGATCACAGCAGAGGATGCATCAACTGAGCGATTGATTAAAGCTATCACCAGGATGAGTTCAAAGACCAAAATGGACATTCCAGCTTACGAAGGAAGCTTGGATGCAGAAGAGTTGTTGGACTGGATCAGAGCTCTTGACACCTACTTCGATTATGAGGATATCGAAGAGGATAAGAAGGTAAGGCATGTTGTTACCAAGTTGAAGGGACATGCAGCATTATGGTGGGACAATCTACAAGCGGATAAACGTTCCAAAGGTAAACCAAAGATCAAAAGCTGGGACAGGATGATCGCGAAGATGAAAGCGAAATTCATCCCGAGGGATTATCAAATCACACTGTTCAGGCGAATGCAGAACCTGAGACAGAAGTTGATGACGGTGAAGGAGTACACCGAAGAGTTTTACAAGCTCAATATCAGAGCAGGTCATCGGGAGAGCGATGATGAGAAGGTAGCTAGATACCTGAATGGTCTGAGATACGACATTCAGGATGAATTAAGCATGACAACCATCAGAACGGTTGAGGATGCTTACTAGATGGCTCTGAAATCTGAGGAGAAGCTGAGTAGTAAGCAAGGACAGCAAGGGCGAGGCAGAAGTCAGCCCAGAGGCAAGGCAGTTGCCCAAGAGAAATATCAAAAGCCCAAGGAGGAATGGAAGAACCCTCAAGGTAAGATTGAAAGAGGTGGAACCTCACAACGAGGACAACAATATGCCGATCCGAGGAGACAACATACAGAGCAGGGTGGCGGTTATGCTGATGCCAACACTTTTCCTCGTACCAGAGGTAGGGGAAGAGGCAGAGGAGGAGTTATCACATGTTTTACATGTGGGAAGGATGGACACAAGGCAATTGATTTTCCAGACAGGAAAACGGACAGAGGAGAAGCTCACATCGTTGAGGCACAGAGGCGTAATGTTGAGAATGAAGACACCGGAAGTGGGAGGTCGTTGATGGTGCACAAGGTTATTTTGATGCCTGAGAAAGAGGTGGAGGACATAGCTCAGTGGACCAGACTGTTTAGAAACACATGCAAAACCAAGGGCTGGAAATGCAAGGTTATCGTGGACAGCGGAAGCACAGATAATCTTGTTTCGACCGAGATGGTAGAAAAGCTGGAGCTGGATACGATTGATCACCCGAGTCCATACAAGGTTTCATGGCTACAGAAGGGACATCAGGTGAGTGTCACTAAACAATGTTTAGTTGATTTCAAGATGGGTGAATATAAGGATACAGTCCTATGTGATGTCATTCCCATGGATGTCTGTCATGTATTGCTGGGTAGACCATGGTAATATGACCGAAATGTGGTTCATGACGGGAGAATGAACACGTACACTTTGGAGAAGGATGGGAGGACACACAGATTTCTCCCGAAAAAGGATGAGGAGGTGAAGCCGGAAGTAAGAAACACCATACTTCTCATGAGTGGGAAGGAGCTTCTCACAGAGATGGAGAAGAAGGAAGATCCACAATTCTTTGTGGTCAGGAAGCCGAGGATTGTCTTGACTAGCACAAGAGTGGACGACTTGCCAGAAGAGATTCAGGAACTGCTAGGAGAGTTCGTTGATATCATCGTGGACGAATTACCTCGTTCGTTGCCACCGATGCGGAGTGTGAGTCATCACATCGATCTCATACCAGGAGCCAGTTTGCCGAACAAAACTGCATATAGACTGACGCCACAGGAAAATGAGGAGGTCAAGAAACAGGTCCAGGAGCTGCTGGATAAGGGACTGGTTAGGGAAATCCTGAGTCCCTGTGTTGTTCCAACAGTGCTTAGTCCGAAGAAGGATGGAGGCTGGAGAATGTGCACTGACTCCAGAGCGATTAACAAAATCACCATCAGGTACAGATTTCCACTGCCGAGAATGGATGATCTGATGGATTGCCTGAGTGGGGCAAATTACTTTTCAAAGATTGATCTGAAGAGTGGATATCATCAGATTCGCATGAGGGAAGGTGATGAATGGAAGACAGCATTCAAGACAAACGAAGGTTTGTACGAATGGTTGGTCATGTCGTTTGGCTTGACAAACGCGCCGAGCACATTCATGAGGCTGATGAATGAAGTCCTAAAGGAATTCATTGGGAAATTTGTAGTCGTATATCTGGATGATATATTGATCTACAGTAAGACAAAGGCTGAACATTTGAAACATTTGGCCGTTGTAATGAGGAAGCTACAGTAGGAGAAGTTGTTAATCAACATGAAGAAGTCCTCATTTATGAAGACAAAGCTCATTTATTTGGGTTTTGTTGTTTCAGCGAATGAGTTGAAAATGGATCCGGAAAAGGTGGAAGTGATTAAGAATTGGCCATCATCGAGAAATGTTTTCGAGGTGAGGAGTTTCCATGGACTGGCTAGTTTCTACAGAAAATTTATTAGGAACTTCAGTGGAATTAGCACAGCGATGATGGACACAGTGAAGAAGCGGCACAAGTCTTTTCATTGGACAACAGAGGCTGAGAAGAGCTTCAATCTGTTGAAGCGGAATATCACAGAGCAACCAGTGTTAGTGTTTCCAGACTTTCAGAAGACATTTCAGGTGAAATGTGATGCAAGTGGATATGCTATAGGAGCGGTCTTAAGTCAGGAGGACAGGCCAGTGCCATATTTCAGCGAGAAGCTGGATGAAGCAAAGTTGAAATACTCCACATATGATAAAGAGTTTTATGCCATCATACAAGCATTGAAGAAGTGGAGGAATTACTTGATCCCGAAAGAATTTGTATTGTACAGCGATAATCATGCACTGCAGTTTGTGAGTCAACAGGAGAAGTTGAACCAGAAGCATGCAAAATGGGTAGAGTACATGCAGAATTTCACATTTGTGATCAAACACATTTCAGGAACTACTAACAAAGTGGTTGATGCTTTGAGCAGGAAATGTTTGTTGTTGCAGGAGTTCAGAGTCAAGACATTGGGTTTTGAGAATATGAAGGACATGTACACCGGAGATGTAGACTTCGGGGAAGCATATGAAGCAGCTGAGAATCCCGTTCTCAGAGATCGGAGCCCATGGATAGACTACATGATTCAGGAGGGATTACTGTTCCGAGGCAATCAACTGTGTATTCCAGATTGCTCCATGAGGGAGAATCTGCTAAAGGAAAAGCACAGCGGGGGCTTAGCAGGTCACTTTGGTCGTGACAAAACTTTCGCAAAGTTGAGCGAATCCTATTTTTGGCCAGGCATGCGAGCAGATGTCAAGAAGTTCGTTGACAGGTGTCGAATATGTCAACATTCGAAGGGTCGGAAGCAGAATGCAAGTCTTTATCAACCATTACCCATACCCGAGAGACCATGGGAGGCGATAAGCATGGATATTGTATTGGGTTTGCCGAGGACGCAGAGAGGGGTTGATTCCATCTTTGTGGTGGTAGACAGTTTTTCGAAGATGGCACATTTTATTCCATGTCAGAAGACCAGCGATGCGACCCACATCGCAAACTTGTTTTTCAAAGAGGTTGTTAGATTCCATGGATTACCGAGAAGCATAGTCTCGGACAGGGATACCAAGTTCATAGGTCACTTTTGGAGGACGCTATGGAAGAAGCTAGGGACTAACTTAGCGTTTAGTTCAGCTTACCATCCACAGACAGACGGATAGACCGAGGTGGTCAACAGAAGTCTTGGAGACTTGTTGAGGAGCTTGGTGACGGAGCACCATGGTAGCTGGGACAACATATTGCCACAGGCAGAGTTTGCGTATAATGATTCACTGAATCGGAGTACAGGCAAAAGCCCATTCCAGATTGTGTATGGGACACAACCGAGGGGAGTTTCTGAACTCAGGGAGTCAGAACAGGCTACGACTAGCAGTGCAAGCGCAGAGGAGTTCGTTGAGGCGATGAAGTAACTTCACGGCAGGGTGAAGCAGCGACTGATGGATTCAAATCAGGAGTACAAACGCAGAGTAGATCAGCATCGGAGACAACTTTAGTTTGAAGTTGGGGATCTTGTTCTGGCACACTTGAGGAAGGAGAGGTTCCCAAGGGGAACATATAACAAATTAAAGATGAAAAAGATTGGGCCATGCTAGATTCTGAAAAAAATCGGAGAGAATGCTTATGAGATTGAGTTGTCGGATGGCATCGGGATATCTCCAATATTTAATGTTTCGTATTTATACCCATACAGGGCTGGAAAAGTAGGAGCTACAACTGAAGAACCAGTGATCCACTGGCAGCAGCAATTACCAGTTGCAGAGAAGCCGCAGATGGAGTGCATACTGGACAAATGAGTGGGCAGAAAGACCAGACGAAAGCAGTACTTCGAGTACCTGGTGAAATGGAAGAATCACCCAGTCGAAGATGCTAGCTGGGAAAATGAAGTAGTGATACAGGAGCATGGACAGACCATGCAGGAGCTCATGGACAGGAGCCCATGAAACTTTTCAAGCCGAGGAGTATGATGCAGGAGCATCGCCAACTCAGCAAGCGAGCCAGCACATCAAGCGAAAGATCAGCTGGAATAAACAAAATCAAATTTTGAAAAGAGCTTTGGGAATGTAGCGCAAGTCTTAAATGAACCTTTATGAAGGAGCACCTTTAGTATGATGCATCATACCTCGAGCCATACGCTCTTGTCTGAAATAGATAAAAGGCATTTATTAGATTTAATGCAGGTAGATAGATGTTTAAGTCTAGATTAGACAGTTTTAGTTTCGAGAGGGAAAACATATATAGACACCCTCCTTTGTACATTGTATTATTATTATTCAGAATCATTCATTCAGGAGCAAGAAGGGAGAGCAAGCAGAGAATTTTTGAAGAACACCCATGTACATATGTTTTTGAATTAATAGAAAAGAGTCTTGATTCAATTTCATGGCTGGTGTTGTTTCTCTGTGTATGATGTTTATGTGCTCATGAATGTTTGATTTCTGGTCATGCAATTGCTTTGAATATGTTGTGCATGTGATTTCAGAGGTTTTAACTGAAGTTTGAGAGAGAAGAGAATAAGATTCAATTGTTTCTCTGTCTGAGCCAGGAGATTCCTGCATATGGTGCAGTTGAATTCATCCGCATAGAGTGCGTTGATGAGGCTCGATAGTTAAACCCTTATTCTCATTCACCCAGAAGTTGATGTGGGTTGGTAGAGTCGTGCAGGAGAAGTGCAGGCTGAACTTGAAGTTTCAGTGGCTAGTCTGAGCAAAAGAAGGTATAGACTACTATTGCTAGAAGTGTATAGAGTTTGAAAGACTCAACACTTGGAAATTGTTGAAGGTCGAGCATGAGAAGTGTGCGCAATTTCTCTGAAGGAATCAGAGTTGACAAGCTCAGGAGGGATAGTTCCTTCGTGACACCATGGAGGAGGACCCAGGAGAAGGTTCGAATAGGAAGGATCTTTAGAGTGGGAGAAATCCTTAAGGAGGAGGAATCGATGGCCAAGATTCGCAGGGAAGATTCGCGAAAACCCGCCAACCGTCAGATCTTGGAGAAGTTGCGTGGATTTTAGCCAATAGGCGCAGGAAGGAGTCCAAAAGCCATCGGGATTCAGCCATCGGGGTTTGCGGAGGCGGGTGATTGTTTCCTATTGAAATCACGATTAGTGATTTCCCGACGTAGTTAGAGTCGTTGATCGCTACGGGGACACGTGGCACAGGATCCCGGGAAGTCGGGGTTCGGCATTCGGGATTTTCCAATGCCAAGGGACTGCGACCTTTGAAATCGCGATCACGCGATTCCTGATAGAACGGAGAGAGGAGGCGACGTGGCAAGGAGAGAGCGCACGTGCGTATCGGAGTTCGGGATTCAGAGATTCGTGGTGCGAGTGAACTACGACATCATATATGCCAATTTCCCGAAAGGGAAATCCCCGACCGGAATGGAAATCATTTGCATTGAGACCCATCGGGGTTCGGGGTTTTGGTTAGCACGAGAACCGTGCCCACAAGTTTCGCGATAACGTGAAACCCGATTTCTCGACAAGGCAAAGGGGAGATCGCAGGGGAAAAGAGTTATGTGGGTATTGAGAACCCCCGACAGGGGGTTGAAGAGTATTTGACTCTTTGGGCTCGAGAAGAAGAAGGTCCTGGTGAGCGTGGACGTGCCTCGATTGGGCGTCTGCGTCAACTCAGCAGAAAAGTGCACGAATTACATGCTACAGCCAGAGCATGTACCAGACTGAGATGAAAGACAGGATTTTAGAAGTTGTCAATGCTGATTTGCAGTACAAAAATCTTGTAGCAAATCTACAACAGCGTGAGAGACCACAGACCCAGGAAAGTTACACCTTGGGAACTAATGGTTTACTTCTGTATAAAAACAGAGTGTATGTACCCAATGACCGAGAGTTGAAGCTGGAAATTCTATAGGAGATGCATAATGTGACTTATGCTGGACATCCTGGATATCAGAAGACTGTGGCAGCAGTCAAAAGCCATTATTTTTGGCCGGGTTTGAAGAAAGAAATTGCTGAATACATCGCCAGATGTATGGAGTGCCAGAAGGTTAAGTCGGAGCATAGGCACCCAGCAGGGTTGCTGCAGCCTTTACCTATTCCTGAATGGAAATGGGACGTGGTAACAATGGATTTTATCACAGGATTGCCCAGAAC
>ML813901.1:167358-178257 GCA_009831015.1 Picea engelmannii
GATAAGCGTCTAACTATGTTTTATCACATTTTATCAATATGTTTTGTATCTCTATGTATTAAAATGATCATGCATTATGCTGTGCATTTGGATTAATGTATTTGCCATGGATTATTTATGTTAAAATGTCTCTTATGAGTACTCTGAGATTAAATGTATTTCATTTCATAAATGCACGTGATTAACTATGAATGAGAATGTGTTATTCCGCATAGTGACACCTACACGGTAGCCAAGGTGCGCTACAGTTTTTCTGGGTTATCTGCCAAGTAGTCTTCTAGTAACCTGGGGTAGTTGAGTGAAAGGGGTGTTACACAATGCATGTTTTACGAGTCAAAAGAAGGAAAACTCAACAGTCTTTTCATGTTTCGAGAGTCTGAAAAGATCTTAAAGATGACTCCATGGATGTTCTTTTTCATAAATTTAGTCCCCCAAGCCTAAAAACAAGTAAAACAATACAAGGGAGAAATCTTCTAGTCATGATTGACTAGAGTATAAATTTTTCGTAGTTAGTCTTACGAGGCCAAAAAAGGAGTACATTACCACTCAAAGACAACTCTTCATGGTTTAACGAGCTCGAAGGATGATGAAGTATGCTCGTAGTCTGCTTCATTTTTTAATGAGCTTGAAATAGAGAATGAAACTATGCTTGAGATTGGTTTCATTTTTTAACGAGCTTGAAAATGAGAAAAAACTATGCTTAGTGTAATGCCCATGAATAAGCCTCTTCCCAAGATGATGTCTAGAGGCTGGTACATTGATCGATACTTATTGGAAAGTCTTTTCCCAACATAGTGTTCAGAGGTTGGTACTTTTCCCCCAACATCATTGATCTGAAAATGAAAAAGCTTTGTGTATAAAGATTACAAGTGGAAAATGTATGTGTCTTGGGCAATTAGATCAAGTTGAAAGCACATAACATTATTGAGTTTTTACCTAAAATGAAAAACATAAACAGTCATAAACAATCATCAAAATAAGTACATAACACAACAAATTGATAAAGGAGTTCACTCCTCTCTTGGGCTACATTTCCTAGTCCAACTTCCAATGGATCATTTTCATTATATGCTCAAAATTGTTAAGACAGTGTTTTAAAATGCTCAAAATGAAAAACATATGGCTCCTATGGCTCTAGAATGTCCAAAAACCCCTATCTAGGCTCTTTGTGCACCTAGTTTGGCCAAAAATTGAAGAAAATACTCTTCCTGGAAGTTTTTCCCCAATACTTGTTGTCTTTGCTTGCCAAAATGCACCCATTGTGCAAAAACCCGGCCTCTGCGTAACCAAACCTAGCTCCCACATGCATTCCGGATTGTGGGTGGATTTGTCACGTCGTTACAACGACTAGCACCTTTTTCGGTGAAGTTCTAGGTCGTATGGCCTATGTGGCCAAGGTGTCGGGCTAAATACCCGCACCTGTTAGCTAGCACCTCCACATCGTTGCACCCCCAATCGTATGGTAAGGTTATTGTTGGAGTGTTACCAAGGGTTGGGGCTTAGCCCTGACCCTTTCCCCCGGACGACCGAAACTTTAGGTTAATTCAAATATAATTTGACAACTACAGTGGTTAAGTAACACTTTTAGGCGAGCTGGTGGCCTAGCCTACACGAATACTTGCCCCTTGTCGAAGGTTACGGGTTCGATTCTGGTGGAGTCCAACAAAATTTTATACAACGAGGGGGTGCCACATGGAAACCCCTTAGTGGGCCACGTGGCACCCAAACATTGGTCGACCTAAACAACTTCCATCTGCCACATGTAGACCATTGGTTGGTCCACATCACCTGCATGCCAAATCACCTGCCTCGTCAACATCCCTGCCATATCACCTGTATGGATGTACGGGTTGTACATTCAACTGCCACGTCAGCCTGTACAGACTATACAATCAACAAATTTTGCCTGTGTTGGATAGATTTGTGTTGGTTTTCATAGATGAAATTTTGATCTACTCTAAGAGCAGGGAAGAGCATGAAGAATACCTCAATTCGGTGCTTCAAGTGCTAAGAGAGCACAAGATATATGCAAAGTTTAATAGGTGTGACATTTTTAAAAATTAGGTCCATTACTTAGGCCATGTCATCACTGAGGAAGGAGTGGTAGTTGACCATGGATGATTTTAAGGATGGAAATTTATTTTTAAATGTAGAAATCTTGGCGAATCTTACTAATCCTTCATATGCCAACTATAAAATGTTTGGCAATATTTTTGTAAAAATATTCCAATTTCTAAGGATTTTATATAGTTTGTATAAAATTTTGGCGATTTTTAAGGTAAAATAATTTTATCCTTTAGAATTTGGGTGAATCAACTTTAGAATAGCAAATG
The DNA here is from genome assembly GCA_009831015.1 of Picea engelmannii. Lineage (NCBI taxonomy): Eukaryota > Viridiplantae > Streptophyta > Pinopsida > Pinales > Pinaceae > Picea > Picea engelmannii. The sequence continues at coordinate 169,692 of ML813901.1, forward strand.
TTTTTTTGGGAAAAACCATGGAAAATTAGCCTATGAGTGAAATTTAGCCCCTAAAATCATCCCTGTAGTTGACCCTGAAAATATCAAAGCCATCATGGATTGGCCTACACCAAACGAAGTCTCTGATATCAGATCATTTTTGTGATCCAAGTGGATATTGGTGGCCACCCACCTATTCCAAATTCCAACCAGCTCATCTGGACAGTTTTCAGGTCAACACGATTCTCTGTAATGGGAAAATTTCTTTGTAATTGTGGGTTTTGCAATTACGGGGCTATCCTGAAGCCCTACACAACATCCAGGTGGATAAAGGTAGCCTCCCATCTATTCCAACTGGCTTAAGTCTCCTAGCTTGTGGCTAAAATATGGAGACCGAAATACCTCCTACTTTCATCGGCATTTCAGAGCCTTCCTTTCCCGAAATCAAATTTCTGAAGTTGCCTCCACAGATGGATCGATACACAAAGGTTTTGATCAGCTCAAAGTAGCAGCATAAGTACACTTTCAGAACCTTTACAAGGAATAAGGATCTGATTGTGAAAAGGTTACCTCATACTTCCTCTCACACATTCCCCCTCTTGTAAGCATGGATGACACTTCAGTCCTCATGAATCCATTTACTGAAGAAGAAATCTATAATGTCATCTGGTCCATGGATCCTGACAAAGCTCCAAGGCCAGATGGTTTCTCAATCCATTTTTATAGAGAATGTTGGGACATAATCAAGACTGATTTGTTGAGAATGATTAGAGATTTCCATCAAAAAGCCAAAGTGGGAGGCAACACTAACTCCAATTTCCTAGCTTGAATCCTCAAAGAAGTTAATCTGAGCTCCTTCGAAAGATTCAGGCCTATCTCGCTCTGCAACGCTTCTTACAAAATTTTGTCCAAGCTATGGGCAAATAGAATTAAGCCTCTGCTAGAGAATCTCATTTCCCCCATGCAAGGTGGATTTGTTAAAGGGATACATATTCTAAAAAATGTAATTCAGGTACAAGAAGCCATGCACTCCGGTCACCAACGACAGAAGCAAGGGATGTTGATAAAGCTCGACATGGAAAATGCATTCGATCGGGTAAACCTCTCCTTCCTATATAAATTCCTTCTCTCTTTTGGTTTTGTTCTAGCTTTGTTAATTTGATCAAAGCTTGTACTGAAAAGCTTTGGATAGCCCCCCTAGTGAATGGCAGACCGACTAATTATTTTCAAGCTTCGAGGGGATTAAGGCAAGGTTTCCCTCTTTCCCCCTTCCTGTACATCTTGATGGAAGATTCATTAAGCAGGAAGTTGACTGCTGAAAAGATGATTAGATCAGTCCCAGGCATTAGGCTATAGAAGGGCCTTGATCCAATCAATCATTCCCTTTTTGCAGATGATTTCCTCATGTTGGGTGGAGCCTCCATAAAGATTGCAAAAAACTTCAGCAAAATTCTACAAAGCTTCTGCAGTATCTCTGGAGCGCTCATCAATAAAAGGAAAAGTGCAGTGTATGGGTGGAATGTAGATCAATAAATTATTCAGTGAATTACTCTTTACCTAGGGTTCTCGGGCTATGCTTCTTGGGAAAAAATAAAATATCTAGGACTCCCCTTAACTCTAGGTTCCAACAAGTCTTCGTTGTGGACAGAAATTATAATCAAATTCAAAGCAAAAATCTCAGCTTGGGGTGGATAGTGGCTTACCAATGCTGGGAAACTCGCCCTCATTAAATCGGTCATATCCTCCTTGCCAATCTACCAGGCTTCCTTCCTTCTTTACCCAAAGGCGATCATGACTCATATTTCAAATATGATTCGAGGCTTTCTCTAGCCTGGAGGTAAAGTCAATCAAAATAAATACCACTTGGTCAATTGGGAAATTGTCAAACACCCTTATTCTGAAGGTGGCTTACAGGTTAGAGATCTTGAGCTTGCAAACCTAGCACTGGGTGGAAAAATCCTTTGGAATATTTATGCAAATTGTCGACACCCTGTAAGCAAAATCTTAAGGAAAAATACCTCAATGGTGCCTCTATGAGAAATATCAGGAAGAAAATACTCCCAAAGGCACTATGATCTGGAATCTCTGTCATCACAGACTTGATTCCTTCCAAAAACATCTTTATCGAATCCCAAAGAATGGGAAAAAACCCATGATGTGGCAAGAAAACTTCATGGGCAACACACCCCTCAACGTTTCAGACGATTTCAAAGAGATCCATGAGTAGCTAACTCAACATGGATTCACCAAAGTGGTAGACATCTCTTCGTGGGACGCTTCAGGGAGCTGGAGGACTTGGGACGTCTCGGGCATCCCAGATCACTTGCAAACACATAAAACTCTCCTCCTAGCTGCGCTGGCGAGCTTAGCTCTTGTCCACCTTCTCTTGTCAAATAAATGGGGCTAGGAAAGACTCATTTCTTCACCACAGCCCAAGGATTTACTTCTCTTCAATCCCCCCAAGTTTTGATTGAGTCAACAACCCTCTAGAAGTTGTTCTAGGATCCTCTCGGCCTTCCTAAAATAAACTTCTTCTATTGGGTTTTAATACACATGAAAGTTTTTACAAGCGAAAATCTCACAAAAAGAGGCATTATCGGTCCTCATAGATGCTCCATGTGTTGTAATTCTCTGGAAACGATGGATCATATGTTTGTGGACTGTCCATTCACCTAAGAAGTATGCAAGATCTCCCTTCAAGGCCTCAATGCCACAGTTCTGAAACAGATCTCTATGGTTAACTTATTCTCCTCCTAGAAGGCGCGCTATCCTCAAGAGATACAAAGTATTTCAACATGGAAAAGAATTTGGCAGGCCATCCCAAATACATTTGTTGGAAACTATGGCTGGCTAGAAACGATCACATCTTCAACAACACTCTGCCTTCCCCCTCAACAGTGGTTTCTAAAGAAAAATCTCTCCTTCTTGAAATAATGGCAAACCATCCCTTCAAGAACGAAAATACTCTCCTACCTGAAGAAAAGAAATGGGTTGGAACATTCACTTTCCGAGACAGAAAACAAACCTTTGTACGCCTCTCTATCATTCTAGGATGGAGTTTGCGAGACAAGGATGTAATTTTTCAAGCTTGGTGGAGGAGACAAGGGATAGCCTCGATCTTTTTCAATGGCTCCTCCAAAGGAAACCCAGGGATCACGGGAGCAGGCGGATTGATTTACTCGGATGGATCTCGAAAATATAGTTTCAGTGGGAGACTTAGCCAGAGAACAAATAACCAGGCTGAAATTCTCGAGCTGCTAAAATCTTTTTAGATAACACGTGAAAATGGAATTAAAGAAATACAAGTTTTTGGAGACTCTGAAATCCTGATTAATATTTTAAATATGAATGATCACTTCAGCAATCCAGTTATCAATAAGACATTGCAAAGGCTTCGAAAAGTGCTGCGAGATTTCTCCTCCTCTCTCTTTTTCCACATCCTTCATGGATCAAACAAGAAAGCAAATGCAAAGAAGAATATGGGCTGCCTATTTCCCTTAGGTGCTTTCAACAAAAATGACGAAGCCCCCTTGTGGATTCCCATCCCATAGATTTGGCTCTTCCTCACCTCATAACTTTGTAAGAATGGGACATGTTATACTTAGGTTAAGCGGGAATTTGTTTCCTTGTAAATATGGTTGATTTGGCCTAGGTCAAACCAGTTTCAATTATCAACTAAAATTACATGTTTTAGTTAAGAAAAAAAAGATCTTCCCCCAACCACGTGTCTCTTTCTATGTCTGCTCTCCCCTCTATATTGTCCGCCTCCCTTATTTTCGTGTATTCTTCCTCAAGAACTCATGGGTCGTGTCAGAAGTTTCTCGATGGGTACTTTTCCCATTCCTTCATTGATTCTTGAAGGGGACTACCCAACTACCAACCTGATTGGTAATAAATTTTCTAGGTTGAGGACAATTCAAGGTCTGCATTTGTTTTAATTTGATAGGGTACTTCCTGGCAGGGTTATTTTAACCAGTAATAGCTTCCCTCTTGCACCATTCCTCTCATTACATCGTAACATGTGAAGGCCATCCCTTCAACAGTAGTTAAACATTTTCTTGTTGCATTAATATCCAAATTTTGCAATACATAATTTATCAAAGGTCAATTGCCTTTGAATAATCACATAACAAGCTTGTTTATAGTTTTGGTCATGATATTAATTATATTTACAGATTGGGGGAAACATGGGTGTTACAATTCCACTAAGAATGTGTAATCCTCGGCTAGACCTTTCCGACGGTATACCGAGCACTCCAAATGTAGATCATATGAAAAAGTTACACCCTCAGGAAGTTGAAGTATTAACTACCTCCATTGGGGCCCGCAAACCTTTTGGAATTTCATCTTCGAGGGTTACATCGGGGCCCACAAACCTTTTAACATTTCATCTTCTGGGGTTAGGGTTTTCTCATTAACGCTTTATGTTAAAAAGGCCTTTCGAGCCTCATTGTAGAAACATCTTCTTGTGAATGAGTGTAATCGTCACATCTTTTCTCAGAGATAAGCACCACCATTCTAGCGAGTTCATTTTTCTCTGCATTTTTACAGTTCATGTACATTTCATTCATTAATAGAAATTTTGAATTATTGTATCTCTGTGTTTCTTGGAATATATCTGTGTGTTTCTTGCAATATCTCTATGCATTTCTTGGTTATATATCTTCCTTCATTTTGTTCTCAACACAATCCAGATCAGGTTTAGAGCAATTAGTTGCATTGATTTAAATACTGACATAATACAACTACCTGATTCAATCATTTTCCAATGTATCATCACTTAAATCAATGCATAAAAATGATTGAATAAAGTAGTTGTATTAATTTTAATAGTGATATAACATAAAAAGATAGGGTGCATTTATTATAGTGAGTTAAAATGATTCACTGCATTAATTGAATAAATGATATGAAGGAAATTAATCATGTATATTGATCTGAAGTATGAGATACTAAAAATTATAAGTGAAATGACTTTAGCAATAACACATTGAAAACCAATTTCAAAATACACATTATAGGTTGAAGTGCTAAACTTTATTTGCTTGGGTGTGATTTATCTATTAGTATTTTCACATTAAAAAATATAATATTAAGATATATAGAATATTAAGATATATATAATCTTACGATATATAGTATGCATTGACATATACAAAGCATTAAAATCAAAAGCATGCAGTAAAATGTAAACATAATTATGAGGAAACATAAAAAGTTGGAGAAAAAAATTATTAATATTGGAGAGACACAATGAGTATGACCTTCACCTAGATAAAAAAATATTGGAGAGACAAAGTTTGAGTATTGAAAAAAAATTTTATATTATTTTAAAAATATATATTTTTTTATATTTTAAAATAATTTTATAAAATATTGATAAAAAAACTATAATTAAAATTAAAACTGAATTTTATTAATTAAAAATATTAAATACAAAATAAACATTTCTAAAATTATATAAATAAAAAATTGCATTGAAAAAAATAATATATATTAATAAAAAATTGCATTGAAAAAAATAATATATATTAATAAAAAATTGCATTGAAAAAAATAATATTTTTTATTGATTGAATAAACATACTAAATTTAATAAAAAAAATGGCAAAGACAACATTTCATTTTGATTGAGTAAAACTAGCACAGCAGCAAAATAGCTGCTGGTGAACGTGAGAAGATGAAATGAATCTTTAAAAAAATATATTAAATTTTATTATCTATTAACAAATAAATTGTTGGGCTTTATTTATCTGGTGTTAATATTTTAATTTATGTTAATCATTTACATGGCAATCATTTAGCTATCAAAGTAATTTTTAAATATGATTAGGTAAATGTAAAAAGGTAAACACATAAACTGAAATCTTTATAATAGCTAGGAAGTTAATAATTGAAATCACAGCCATTTATTTTGTGTGACTACTAAGAATATTCCAGCCATATTTAATCCTGTCCATAAAAAACTTATTAAGCACTAAACCCCTATTAAATCTGCCCATTGTCAATAAGTGTACGCATTTCGGCGTAATTAATATCAAAACGTTACATTTACCTACATTTCTAACTTAGAATGAAAATGATTTTGATTATATATGGTGACTTTCAGAGTGATGATAGTAAAACCATATGGCATTGTTAATTGAAGTCGAAGATAGAAGGGTTTATGAGGCCAAGGCCCAACAAAAGGCATGTTATCAAGCATTAAAATGTTGAGAGCAGATGACCAATAATGGAACCATGTCCATTGGGATAAGACTCGTGTAACCAGGAAAACCCTTCCACCAAAGTTTTATTTTCGTTGTTTTGGGAAATCACTCCCCAAAAATTCCAAGTGTGATGGAAACGAGAATCAGCAGAACGTTGCCTCGGTTCCAAGACTGTAATTGAAGCATCTGCGTTAGATAGAGAACCCTTGGGAATGCATGATGATCTGGTAGGTACAAAACCCACAAAAGCATTTGCGGCCGCGTTAGAAACGGAGCGTGAGGAATTTCTTGTGGGTAGACTGGAAAATTGAGCCTGGCCTTGGATCCTCTGAGAGAATACGCAGCAAAGTCATAGGCGCGGGCAGCCTTTTCCGGGGTGTTGTAGGAGCCCAACCAAATTCTGCTGTTGGAGTTCGGTATTCGAATTTCCGACACCCATTTCCCCATTTTCTCTGTCGGACCCCCTTGAACTGTTGCGACTTCAGTGCACGGTTTTTGGGACTGCTGTGGCGGTTCTGGTTTTGCCCCTTCCGCCTCTACTCCGACCCCTGCAACTTCATTTTGAAATCCTTCGACTTCTTAAAGCTGAACCGGAACAGACTTGCAATCTCCTCCAGCTTCGACATTATGCTTGACGCCGGCTGAGCCGACGTGAATCTCGATTCCTCCTCTTGCTGCAAGACATCGTCTTTGAACAGCCCGGAGAGATTGAAGCCGGGCGAGAGAGATTATGTCGAAGGCGTTCAGGCAGGTCGGCTTCCGGACGAAGAAGGAAGAGTCGACGCCCGTATATTTTTCCATAACTGCGCCCGTATATGGTCTAAACGGGGAAGCGGGCGTTTAAAATTTAAATTTGAAATTCAAAAATCGATAAACGGAGACGACGTTGCTAACGGAGACGGCGTTTGGAAGAGAGGAAAACGGAAAATCGATGGCCGGAAAATGTTGACGATGGGCTGGGCGTTCTACGAGATGGAGCCCGGTGCCCGAGACGTCCCATCGAACTCAAAACATAGCGGAGTTAGTTTACTCCGTAAAAATTTATGAGACTCAAGTCTGGGTTCTTTAATGGTTTCCGTCAACTCATTCCAAACAAAACCTAAATCCACTTTACACGAGAATCAATGCACAACGAACAAAGGAGATATGTGGAAATCCGCTTAGTACGGAGAATCAATGCACAATGAACAAAGGAGATCTGCACATGAGAGACAAACTAATAGCAGGACAGCTGGTAGCAAAAATTAAATTTAATAAAATTTCGGATAATAAATAGGGATAATTTGTCACTTCATTTTTTTCAACCAATCATAATCATAAAATAATATTTTTAAATATTAAATATTCAAAAAATAATTTAAATTTTTCAAAAGTGAGAATTATAAATTCAAAATCAAAATAGTTTGACCGAAAATCGATCGCTATATTATCAATATTCCTCTCTTAAGTAACCTGACTGTAAAGACTTTAGAGAATGATGGGACATGTCATAGTTATATTACACCCACTCAAAACCCATAGTTTATATATAGGGTTTTGAAGGTGACACACTCTCTTTCGTATATATACCATTAGGTTGATGTCATGGTCTTCTTTCAAAATGGTGTCATCGTGTCCCTACAATGATTTAAATTTCAAAAAACAAATTTGATATTATAAAATTAATAAACCATAATTTAAGCAACAATAAATTAAATGACACGTCTTGACATATATCCAGAAGAATATATATTTTTTGCCTTAAATTATTTTGGTGTAAGGTGCAAGTTTGTTAATGCTTGATCAAACTTTAGTGAACGAAAGCTAAATTTTCGCATATTTCAAACACCACTTAAGTTTAACAATGCTAAATTTTCGCATATTTCAAACACCACTTGAGTTTAACAATGGTGGTTTGACAATTTAGAAAAAGGTAAGTCAACAATGTTTTAAGAGGTGGAGCGTGGCGATGCATAGACTTGAAGAGGACTTTGCAAATTTAAAATATGAAAGTCTGAGCATGGGCTGAAGAAAGAGAATAGAAAAGAGAATAATTGCACAAAATTACCGACCTTGGAATTCTGGTCGTCTTGTGCCTTAATTTTCGGAGGTGGACTGCATTGCCTGTGTCTGAGTTTTCGGAGGTAGAGTGCCTTCTGAGGATCCGTTAGCAGACATTTTGATTTTGTATGATATATATTTATATTCAACATTTTCACAGGGTTTTGAGAGTTTTTCGAATCTATTTACTTAGAAAGATTCTCTTCAATTCGAATGGCCATGCGATGAGCTTGTGCAAGTGTCTTTGGTTTCTTTTTACTTAGAAAGAAGCTTAAAGGTCCCTGAAGTCCGTTAGTATAGAGGTAGGCAAGGTATTTCTCTTCAGGTCGATGGCTTGG
>ML813902.1:3974-23605 GCA_009831015.1 Picea engelmannii
CGAAATCCGTTGAAGAATCTGGGCAAAGTTGTCCATCATCGCGTTCCTTTGTTTCTCGAGGGCCTCCTCGAGCAACATTTTGATAGGATCTCCTACTCCCTCATCTTTCTTTTCTTCCCCCATGGGTGGTCATCGGGGTTTGCAAGGCTGATCTTGCAAAGGTTCAACCAGATCGAGCCCCAACTCCTTATACCCCGATCTCGTTGAGGACATGCAAAGAAGGATCGAAAATGAGCAGACCGCTCAGATAACACTGATACGGATTTATGTAGGAACACAATGAAATACAGAAATACACATAAACGCAGAGATGCAGCAGAAATAAGACTTCATTTCATTAATAACAAATGACTGAAATATGCTTACAGGCAGAATGGAAATAAACTAGCTAGGGCGTTGGTAGCTTATCTCTGAGAAGAGATGTGCCTGCTACTCGCATCCGTGAGAAGATGATTACAATGAGGCTCTAGAGGCATTTTTACAATAGACAAGAATGCCAAAAGTCATAGACATCCAAAAACCTAACCCTAGGAGATGAAGCGCCAAAAGTCATGTGGGCCCCGTTTGGGTAAGTTCGTACATCAACTTCCCGGGGTCTTAACTTTTGCATACGATCTCCATTTTAGGCCTGTGATAGCTCATTGGAAAGGTATCGTCAAGGAGATTCATTTTGGGGGCTCAATCATTCCTTTGGCTATCATTGAGAACCTCGATCTCAAAAAACCTACATTTAGGCCCTCAAAATGGCCTCGGAAATTAAAACCTGCTAAAAATAGTAAATTGCCAAAATTGCCAGAAAACTGTTTTGAGCCAGTCGGAAAGGGTGGGTGGCCACCGATATCCACCTGGATCACATGTGTCACCTAAAATTGGTCGATTCATAGACCCTTTATGACTATTAAAGCATGACACGTGTCACCCCCTAATGAGGACATGTGTCACCCTTTGACCCTCGTCGCGTGTTAACTTCTGGTTCATGCCCGCCTGGCCAACATGGCTGGTGACGTGTCCGAAACTCTGGGAGTCTGGATGATTTTGGGAGTTCGGAAGATTGAACATAGTATAGCTGAGGAGAGTACAATGCAGATAGTCGATCGTCGAACGCCAAAATCCCAACGACGATCGTCGATTGCCGAAACACCAAAAATGTAGAGTGAATACCGTCGATCGTTGAAACGTAGGACGTTCAACGCTAGATGTCGAATGTTGATCATTGAATGGCTAAGGCCATGTGGCGAGATTTCAGGACTTCGGGGATTGGGAAAAAAGAGTGTTTTGCGTTGAACGTCGAAGCCCCTTTTAACTTAGGATCTCAGTGGAGGATGTGGATCATTGATTTCCTTCATTGTTCGACGATCTGAGAAATTCGACAACACCGTTAGAACTTCCGAAGTCCGAGAGTTTCGATGTATCGAAACCTTCGCTAAGAAGACTCTTAGCCCCTAATTTTCAACCCAAGTTCATGAGGAGGACCCCACTAGCTAGTTTAAGTGAATAATGGGAGATATAAACTTCGGAGGAGTAGAATAAGATGGTTCTTCTTAGTAAGGGACAGAAAATGAACCAAGGAAACGCAAAAATTTGATTCCCCATCCCTAGAAAGGGAAATTAGGGGTTGGGTGTGTTACACAAAGATGCATGTTTATATTCCTTATGGAACATTTAGTATACAGCTGAAGCTATCTCAAGGTTGAGGCCATCATAGATAGAGAAGGATATGTAATAAGGAAGTTGCATGCTGAAGGAGTTCCCTCTGGAAGAGTTGTGTGAAGACTCTATCAAGAGAACGAAGTCACCACCTTAATGAATGTTGAGAATTGAGGACTGGGATACAAGCCTATTTATATAAGAATCATGGATTACATTCTAAAGCAAAATATATGAGTGGAAAACTAACCCACGAGTGTAGAACATTCTGATAATTGAATGGTAATGTGCAACGTGCACATGATCATGGCTCTTTATGAACAAAAGGTTTGTTATTAAAGATTGTTGATGTATCCTAAGAATTAGGGTGAGCCTAACCAAGGTTGCTCAAGGAAAAGAGCAGGAAGATCACAATAAGAAGTAGATTGCATAAGCAAAGAAGGAGAAAAGGGGGAACATTGTTCTCATCCTAAGAAATCTGGATTGTTTAACAGAATTGTAGGTCATAGATGAGCAGTTATCAAGAACAAGTACAGTTTCATCAAGGAGAATAAGTAAGTAAGTAAGTAAGTTTGAATGAATAGTCTTAGTTGAAGCCATTTTAAACAAAGGCAATAAGGCTTTGGAAAATAGCCCAGTTGGACTGAAAGTCCCAGGCTATGTAGAAGGATTTGGAAAAGGGAAGAGCTCTTAACCCCTTTCTTCTTGTATATGATGTTTTCTATAGGACAAGAAACTGATGTGTTGATGAAAGGTAAATGTTTGACACCATAGCGATGATGGTTGAATGGTTGTAGAAACAATTGACAATTGTTGTGTTGCACTCATGAAAACATTAAGAATAATGTAATGAAGTGCCCAAATATATACTAGGACATATCTGAAAATGTTTTATTGACTAAAATGCTATGATGCATGCATTTTTATTTTACCTAACCTAATATATATTCATGATGGATGACATGGGTAGAGAGGAATTGGAGTTGTTGAGAAAGACAGTTTCCAATGATGGAAAGCCTCAAGCAAATGATAACTATGAGGAGGTTGTTGTTAAAAGATTGTTGAAGGGACTTTAAAAGTCCCCACAAAGCACCATTGATGAGGTAATATCCAAGAGGGTGCTAGCAGCCAGAGCATGTATACGAATGTTCATACCTATGTGGCATGAGGTATGAAGGGAATTAGTAGGAATCCCTTCTGAAAATATTTCATTATCCTAATGATATGCAAATAATTTTGAGTGGTTGTTGTATGTCATTGCTACCCAAGCAGGGTAAAATTCAGGAAGGAAGAATCTGAACAATAAAGAGAGGAAGTCTATGCTAGTCAAGGATGACTTTAAATGCTTGCAAGAAACTGCATTGGCATGGGAACAATGTAAACGCATTATTGTTTAATTGCCAAGAACTGATTGTGGGGGTGAGACCTTGAAGTACTAGCCATGATATAACTAGAGGAAAGAATGGGAAAACTATAAGAGAGGGTTCATCATGTCAAGTGACCCCGAATTTCCCCTTGTTGATAATGATAAACCCCCTTCCTGATCCCAAGAAGAGGAATTATTTAATGAAGGAAGGGTTGGTGCTTGAACACTCAACCACCCCCATGAATGGAAACATGGTCTGACTGAAGAATGTTAGCCTGAAGTACCACAGGGTCTAGCAAACTAGGTTGACCCAAGTTTCCTTCTAATAGAAGGAACATGATAGGTAGAGACCCATCCTGGGGAAGGATATACAGAAAAATAGAGACAAGAGAAGACACACACTTAGTGGGAAGAAAGCACACACAAGGCTCTACAGAGAGCAGGAGAGAAACCAGACAAGAACGCATGCACAGAGGGGAATGCACGATCCGGATATGAAGAAGAAAAGACGAAGGTTGCGAGCTTGATGGTGGTGAAGCATCTGATAAACCTTGCAGGGATGGTTTGACAAAGGGAAGGTTTATAAGAAATGACATAGTTCCCTAGTATCATGGTTGGGCACGGCAGTGGCCAGAGTGCTAAGAATGAATGCCTCTGAGCCTATGGTTGGGTGGAAAGGTGAACACCCACAGTCAGTTCGTTGGCTACAATCTGAAATAGATAAGTATTATCATATATATATATATATATTGGATGATGAATGTTTGTGTTTATGGTTAAGTCCTTCAGTATTTGAACAATTATTAGAAATGTTCTTTGGCTTCTGTAAAATGTTATATTTATATGACTTTGAGTTATCTCAGTTTAGCTACTAGAGAGTCATGGGATGTGAATCTGCAGGAGAGTCAGGGTAAGATTGACTGAAATGTCTAAGTCCTGCCAATCCTTTGAATTCACTTAGCGGGAATGTTAAGTTAATCTCTGTGGGAGAAGGGTGTTTTTCCCTTCAAACTATCCACCCATGTGACTGGGGCCTATGAGCCTTGTGCTAGTCTGAAATGATCTAGCTCTTTCAGCTTCAAAACTTTGGGACTTGTGACTCCACAATCCTCGAAAATAGTCGAAGGTCGGAGTCATGAATCGACGAGGGCCATCAATCTGGCGATCCAATGTAGATCTCTCTCAACCGTTAGATCAGACATAGGAAGGGAAGCGTTAAGCGCTTTGACAAAGTGCTACTTCGGGGGAATAGGACTGGTCTAGCGCTGAAACTCATGAATGACGGAGTCGTGGAGTTAATCTAGACTGTTTCTAATGGAGGGACACGTGTCCACAGATCAATGGTTATTCGAGAGTACAGGTATTTAGTGATTTAGAGATGCGCAAGTTTTCCTCGAAGCTTTGCAAGATGGAGTAAATCCTGGTCGTAGATGCTAGGTACATGTGGTGATAGATCCGGCGTGGTCTAGAAGGAAAGCCGAAAGATACACACCAAACACTTGAATGTCAAATTGTTGAAGTGACGTGGACCGTCAATCTTTGGATCCTTTGGAATCCCTCCCAGCCATCGATCCGAGGAACCCACCCTCTACTACCCAAATATCCAGGAACGCACCGCGGACCGACACATGGGCCCTACTCTTCCCCTGTCAAGTGTAATCCATTGAGCTAGGACCATTGGATGAGTGGCTACATGGAAAGCGATCCCATAGTCTGGAGACTTCATACTCGAGAGGAACCTAGCGAAGAGTCTACGAAGTATGAAACTGCCAAAGTCGCGAACGCCGAAATAAATCTCGACTGTTGGTAGGAAGAGGACGCGTGGCGCCAGATCCAAGAGTCCATAAACTTGGATCTTTGGGGATTTGCATCGAGAGGATTCAGTGATCTCCAAAGCCCAAAGCTGCGAAGTAACGAGGACTATGGAACTATGGATCCACGTGGGTACATCCCAACCGTATGATGGGGGTTGACATGGCTCACTAATATCATCCCGGGTGACATGGACCCACAACCAAGGTGCCACATGTCACCTAGATTTGTTCGATTCACAGACCCTTTATGACTATTAAAGCACGACACGTGTCACCCCCTAGTGAGGACATGTGTCACCCTTTGACCCTCACCACATGTCAACTTCTGGTTAATGGCTGGTGACGTGTCTGAAACTCCAGGAGTCTGGATGATTTTGGGAGTTTGGAAGATTGAACGTGGTATAGCTGAGGAGGGTACAATGTGGATAGTCGATCGTCGAACGTTGAAAGCCCAATGACGATCGTCGATCATCGAAACACAGAAAACGTAGAACAAAGACCGTTGACTGCCAAAACGTCGAAACGTAGGATGTTCAATGCTAAACACCGAACATTGATCACTGAATGACTAACGCCACATGGCGAGATTTTGGGACTTCAGGAATTGGGAAAAATGAGTGTTTTGCGTCAAATGTCGAATCCCCTTTTTACCATAGGATCTTGGCAGAGGACGTGGACCATTGATTTCCTCCACTATTCAAAGATCTGGGAAATTCGACAACATCGTTGGAACTTCTGAAGTCCAGGAGTTTCAAAGTACTGAAACCTTCGCTAAGCAGACTCTTAGCCCTCGATTTCCTGCCCGAGGTCACGAGGAGGACCCCGATAGTTGGTTTAAGTGTGTAATGGTAGATATAAACTTTGGAGGAGCATAATAAGATTGTTATGCTTAGTAAGGGACAAAAGATGAACCAAAACACAAAAATTTGATGCCCCATCCCTAGAATGGGTATTTAGGAGTTGGGTGTGTTACACCCTAGGTTCGGTGTTCTTCATGACAACGATGGATTTTGTCATATTCGTTGATAGGATCTTAGCCCAATCAAATTTCTCCCCTTCATCTATGCAGTAGTAGATTAATGGCATCAAGGACAACATAAATGTGGAGGTATCTTGCTCTTCGTACAGCCTGCAGATCATCAGCACTATATATTGATAGGGCATTCTCAGTGTCATGGTGGGATACACGTCGGAAATACATAGTCATAATTAGCCCCCCCCAAAAAAAACAGGCAGGAAAATAAACATGATCAGATCAAGACCTGTAAACAGATAAGCATTTCATCAGTGAATGAATGTTGAAAATAAAATTTTCCTATATAAACCTTTATGTTGGGTACCTAAGGAATCACTCGTGTTAATGTCGGGAGGGAGATCATCATCAGAGGATGACAGTATGATTGGAGACATTATGTAGGACATGAGGAAGACTAGCTTAGCTTGGGAAAAGTCCAAGAATATCGGTGAATTTAATGCTATCTTGGTTGATGGGGGGGAAATTTGACGTCAGAGTAGTTCATGTTTACTACTCTGATATGTACTGGAACAATTCGTGGATTAGTACCAGTACAAATTGGAATAGTTGTTATAAAGTATTTTAGTCATATCGATGGAGATCTTGTTAAGACTACCAGAATGGGTCGGAAGCATTGTTATTAGCTACCCCAGTGTACAAAGGTTAACATCGACAGAGTTAATGTAAAGTCCTTTGGTGAAGACCGAAGGTGATTATGTAAAGTAATCTGTTGAATATTGGAGCAGTTCTTGTAAAGTCTTCTTATTACTACTAGTTGAGATCTTGTAAAGTCCTTTGGTGAAGACTGGAGGTGACCTTATAAAGTCCAACAAAGAACACCGATGATAACCATGTTAAGTAATCCAGTGAATATTAACAACGATCATGTTAAGTGCTTCAGTGAACACTAACAACCATCATGTTAAGTACTTCATATAACACCGACAATGATCTCGTAAAGTCCTCCGGTGATGACCAGAGGATATTTTGTCAACTTCTCTAATTCCACAAAAAATGGCTAAGTGTTTGAAAACCAAGGTGGCTAGGGTATAGGCTTGAATATGAGTTTCGTTGATGGGGTAAACATATAGAAACGCTGAGAAGATTTTAGTACCTACTTGGATAAGAATGACACATGGACATTGTGAGGTAATTGGAGGATGAATACATCCACAAGCTAGTCGGTAGAGTTATCAACAGTCTCGCTCTTCTTCGGAGATAAGGAAAAGATGAAAAGGATGGAGTGGGGGCACGCTTTTTATAAGTATGGCATGATATTCGAGGTCTCCGGGGGGGCATTAAAGTCTTCATCAGATAGGATGTTAGGAAGTGCTTCGGTCATACTGGAGAAATTCATGGAAAGTCCTCTAGTATGCATTGAAGGTCTTATTGTTAACTCGATAGGTAGGTGAATGGACGTGTTAGAGAGATTGTTGGGAAGCTCTCAGATCATATTGGTTACATTTGTGGAAAGTATGCTAGTTGGGTGCTTAACGCATCAGAGAAATTTGTAGGAACTCCTCCGGTTCGACTGAAGGATTTTGAAAGAACTCCTCCAGTTGAGTTGGAGGAATTAGTATTAAGTTTATCGTTTGTCAATTAACATTTCGAAAGACTTCGAGGGAAGTCCTATGATGTACCAGATAAATTCAAAGGAACGCCTATGGTATGTACCAGAGGATTTAAAAAGAACTCATCTAATAACCATAAATTGATTTTCAAGGATTTGTCTAAGTATAAAAACAAACATTCAACCAAACCAAGCTTGAAGAAACAAGCAAACTGACCAGAGAGGGATTAGAAAGGATAAAAAACCATGGTAGCTCTTCAAGAAGAAAAGGAGGGGTCATGTTTTCTTGTTGAAAGGAATGGATTTTCAAGCAAGACTTCAAGAAAAAGGGAGGGTGTTATGCTTGGCATAACATGTGGTCAAGAATAGGGTCAGATAAATGTATAATTCCAATGCATCCACCCAAGTAGTCTCAAACTTGCAATCATATTTGTACCAGTAGTTAGTAGTAAAAAATAAAATTTTACTGTAAATCACATGAGAATTGTGATTTGATCGTGGCCTTTATTAAATATATCATAATGATTTAAAATGAAAACAAAATATGAAAGAGGATGCCTTAGCCAATTATCAAGTCTGTCGAGGTATATGGCAAAAGGATCATAGGGCTTGTGTGAAAGAAAAAAGGATCGTGGTGGAGAATCACTACAAAGGTTTCCCCGCAATGATGTGGTAATCTAGTGATTTTTATGATTTCTAAGAGGCTTGGAAAAGCAATGGGGTTCAGAAATCATCACATGTTCCAACTAGAAAGCCTTTTTTCATCGAAACCATACCTAATGCATGAAATTCAGGTTATTAGTTTTCCACTAATCTTCATATTTCGAGTTAAGTGTGATATCAATGGGGTCAAATATGTCACCAAGGTGATTATTGACAATAGGGACTCCAATCATACTATCACTTTCGACAGGGAATTAAGCGTGGACCTCACAGGTCTGGGAAACACATGAATCAATCTAGAAATGGACAAGGTTCGAAATGTTTGCTTTACGCTATAAGAAAAGTGTATGTGGTAAGGGGTCAATCTTATATAGGGCACACCGATTATACCCTAGATCACTTGTGTACATGTCCCATATCAAGTCATAATATTCTAACTTCACAACATTTAAAACAATAGGGTACAGATGTACTCCAAATGAAGATGTGTTATCGTAAGAGTTAGAATGGGTGACCTGATAGTTTGAAAAGATAAGAGAGTTATACACGCTTGTAGGGGTCAGGTAAACGTGGACCGTGGAGTCTTTGGATGGAAATGATTAAAAAAAAGGTTTAACCTTAGAAACATTGACATCCAAACGAATAGAAAGGCAATGATCATGATCAAATTTGCAGATCATATCAACTCGCCACAGGTCAGTCAAGGTTTGCTCATCCTAAGGTGTAGCATGGAGGGTGTTGGTTTCTACCTCACATGTTACCTGATCATGATGATCATGATGATTATCCAAAATATGCAAGGGATGATTGAAGGTGCGCTCAATATTAGGATATTGATGGAGGGCCAAACACCTATTAATGCGCAAGAATAGAGTGTAAAAGTTAGAAATCCGAGAGCTAGTCCCTTGTTCAATATTAATCAAGATAACCATAATCGAAGTGTCACAATAACTATAAGTGAGAGAAATTAACTTCATTGCGGCTTGGTTTGTAGGAAAGGCGATACGGTAGGGTTTTATTCTCACTGAACACACCTCCTAAGAATCATCCCAGATATCCCCTATCGAGCAGCTCGAGCGTATAATACCATATTCTTCATCTTGGTGATTTTCGTTGATAATTACAAGCATGGAGTGCCCCCACCCTGATTCGGGTAACAGGAGGAGTCAATAATTTTATCTGGCAAGGAAAGATCAAAACAAATGGTGGTCTCCTGAGAAAAATAAGGTTGTTTATAGATGATCAACTGGGTTCAGGACGGTTCAAGGATATCGATGGGAAAAGCAATGTTAGACTCCCTATTTTCCACTATTAAAGATAATTGGGAAGTTGAAAAGTCGCAGCAGCTTCCCTCGGGGTTATTTATAGCTTCACCTTCCTCTTCTAGTGAGGTTTGGGATGCATCAGAGTAATGAGAGACTGATATAACCATCAATGTGATCCAAAGTGTCTCAAACTCTAACACACCAATTTCTTTTATAACGTTCTTAAGGGAAATGAAAGAAGACAGTTCTTGGGCATGAGTTTCACCTTTGTTATTTGGGAGAAATGGAGGCATGGAGGGGTGAGAGGATGCATAGGATTTCTCTGGGAAGATGCACTCTAAGAAATAATAGTGACCCAGGGGAAAGAAAGGTCCAACTATGTGTTTGTTAATCTGGGCAGGAGTATCCTCATTACCAATTTGGGAAGTGATACCATATTCAACCCCTATTGTTAGTTTTTCTCATTTGAAAGGGCCAACAATTGAGGGAACAAATCATTAATGGGAGGGATGTCTTCAAGGTGGAACTTGAATATAATGCATTTAAATCTCATAGAGAAGACATCCAGGAATTCTTCTAGTTCCTTTCTCAAGTTGAGTAACTCCTAACACAACTCATCATAATCATAATTAGTGAAAGCATCCAAAAATTCATATGTAAATTGTTCCCATGTATGGATGGAAGAAACTAGCAATGTTTTACACTAGCTTATGACCTGTCCTTTGAAATTAATGGTAAATGATGCAGGAGAATCGTCAGCGAGCACACGTGGCAGGACAACTCAACGCCTTGGAATCATTTCAGAATCTTAACGTTGGTGTTTGCTGCGAATCTTTTGGAGCTGATTGAAAAATGAAAGAAGATCAAACGCTTGGAAGCTGAATGATCACAAGTGATCTGGGAGTTTCACTCCCAGTCTTTAATGTAACCAAACTTAGATAACAATTAGGTTTTAATTTTCGAATAGATGACTAGTCAAAGGGAACCCTAAGAGACCTCTAAGATAAATAGAGGTTTTGTATGCCCAAATGTGGCTGTTGCGAGTTAGCAGGAAATTTCTGAGTTTTTAGTTGTTGTTTTGATCATAACTGTAGACATTTTTATCTTGACTGAATATAACAAAGGAAAATTGATCCAATGCATGGTGTTGTGATTGTTTTGCAATTCCCTGTTATTGTTGTTTTCATGAATGAATGAATTTCGTTTCGAGCATATGAAACTGTGAGATGTTTGCATAAGTTCAATCATTTATGTTCGTTGAGTCTGTGCAAGGTGTGCACATAGTCCACAAGGAGTGCGTGGACGGAGTCTATTTCGACACAGAAGCTCAGAAGAGAGAGCGTGAACTTTCCCTTTGCAAGGAGTGTAGAGTGATTGTTGCAAGGCGTGCACAGTAGTCCGCAAGAACCTAAATTTGCGTAAGAATCTGTTGCAAGGAGTGCACAGATCCAAATTTCAACTAAGTGTCGAAGTGACTCTTTAAGAATTCAAGAGAGTAGAAGACGAGAAAGCTCAGAAGGGATAGCGCTTTCCAGAAGTGAAGACGAGGTCCAAGAGATAGACTCGTAGGAGGAACAAAGGCCGAGGCCTTTGGATACTTAGAAAAACTTCTAAGTCAGAGAAAGTCGAAAGCTCAGGAGGGAGAGCGACAGTGGTTGTTGGATCACCAATTCAGAGGACCAACAGTCGTTCGATCAAATCAAGGTGCGCGAGCCTTAGCGTTTTTCACACACAAGAGAGGGAACTTGCCAAAGTTCCGAAGTAATTTGGGATCGTCCGATCGTCTGAAGTAAATCTCAAGTGTCGGATCGTCCGAAGTAGATTTGAACCCTCAGATCTGAATAACAGGTGGCACGAATCTGTGGATCCCAGGTAAAGACCCGAAGTAAACGTCAATCGTCCGATCTAGAGGGTAGGTGGCATAAATTCGTGGACTTCGAGTAAAGACCCGAAGTAAATATCAACCATCTGATTCAGGAGAATTAGATCTAAATCATTGGTTTGGAAGAGAAAGATCTCAGCCATCAGTCCATAAGCACCATCAAGATTGTAAGATCGACAATCATGCTCGATTACGGGGCTAGAAAGTGTCCGGACGTTAAAATTTTGAGGGTGGGCCACAATCGAAACCACGATATCGGTGAAGAGGCATGTGGCAATTGGAGGCAAATTACGGGGATAAAAGTGGTTGATCCCAAACCACTCTTGGGCATGCTCGCAATAGTGCATTTATGCAAGGACCTAGCCCGAGGTCACATGTGACAAGGGGCTAACGAGAAAAGAGCTAGTACCTGAAACTTGAGAGTTCAGCAGTGATGGAAAGAGGTCGCGGGTGCCATAGAACCTGCACCAGAGGACTGAGAGGACCTATGTTAATTCACAAGTGAGACCATTAAGGTCTCAGAGAGCCAATTCAGCTCGGAGTTGAAGATCCTTGACCGGGATGTCGCGTAGCCCTTAGGAGAGAAGGGGGGGGGGGGTTGCATCAAGTGGTATCAGAGTTGAAGTTTTGTTTGCAGACAACAGGCAAAGGAGAGGAGGCAAAATAACTTGAATTTGTACTCTATGTGTGAGAGACAGTCAGCACAATGCCACCTAGGAGACGAGTGGAGTCGCCTTTAGCCAATCGGGTTGTAGAAAGAGAAATGCGAGAGCTTCGTGCAAGATTAGAGGTGATGGAGGTAGCGCATAGAATAAGACCTGATGTTGGAGACATCAGGGATGCCGAGAGTGAAGAAGTAGAAGTCAAAGAAGCTGCAGGGGAAAATGTTGTCGAAGAACGCTTACTGAGAGCAGTTGTTAGATTGGGAGCTAGAGCCAAGATAAAGGTCCCAATGTATGAAGGAAATTTGGATGTTGAAGGGATGTTGGATTGGGTAAGATCCATGGACAAATATTTCGACTATGAAGATGTCGATGAGGAGAAGAGGGTGAGACATGTAATCACTAGACTAAAAGTGCATGCAACACTGTGGTGGGATGAACTGCAGGCTGAGAGGAGAAGCAAAGGAAAACAAAAGATAAAGAATTGGGATAGAATGCTAGCCAAGCTGAAGGCTAAATTTATGCCCAAAGATTATTAGATTAATCTGTTCAGGAAGTTGCAAAACTTGAGGCAGAAGAGTATGACAGTTAAGGAGTACACAGAGGAGTTATACAAGCTGAACATCATAAATGGACAACCAGAGAAAGATGAAGAAAAAGTTTCCAGGTATATAAATGGCCTGAGGTATGAAATCCAAGATGAGATCAACATGATGTCAATAAGGACAGTGGAGGATGCTTATCAGTTTGCACTGAAGGCATAGGAGAAGTTGACCAGAAAACAAAGCCAGTGAGGTAGAGGTAAAAGCCCAGTCCCGAACAAAGGCAAGGGAGTTTACCATGACAAGGCACATAAATCCAAAGACGAGACTGAGAAACCACATAGTCACTCTGAAAGAGGAGGAACTTCCCGAGGAAGACAATATGGTGGAAGAAGTTCTTCTAGAGGAAGAGGAAGAAGCAGAGGAGAAGTAAGTGCTATGCATGTGGAAAGATAGGGCACATGTGTTGGGAATGTCCCAAGAAAAAGAAAGAAGGAGGAGGTGAAGCTCACATTTCGAAAGCACAAAGAAGGAATGTTGAAGCAGAAGAAGCAGAGGATGGAACATCCCTGATGCTGAGAAAGGTTCTCTTAAAACCAGAGGCAGAAGTTGAAAAGCTAGTGCAGAGGAACAGTCTATTCAAGACAACTTGCAACATTAAAAACTGAGTATGCAAGGTGATAATCGATAGTGGGAGCACTGATAACCTAGTATCCATAGAGATGGTGGAGAAATTGGAGCTGGAGACAACTGCACACCCGAAACCATACAAAGTCTCATGGTCGCAGAAAGGACACTAGGTAATGGTTACTAAACAATGCTTGGTTGAATTTAAGATAGGAGGATATAGATATGAAATTCTATGTGATGTAATTCCCATGGATGTATGCCATATTTTGTTGGGAAGACCATGGCAATTTGACAGGAATGTCATTCATGATGGGAGGAAGAATACATACACCTTACAGAAGAATGGTAGGACACACATGTTGTTGCCAATAGAGGAGAAGAAAGTGAGAGAAAACCAGCAAAAGCATACTTCTCATGAGTGGGAAGGAACTCCTGAAAGAAGTTAAGAAAGAACATGAGATGCAGTTTGTTGTGGTGAGGAAGCCCAGAGTTATCCTTACAAGTACTTCTATGAATCATTTGCCTGAAGAAGTTCAGGAATTGTTGGATAATTTTGCTGAAATAGTGGTGGATGAGCTACCTAACTCATTTCCACCCATCAGAAGTGTCAGCCATCATATTGATTTGATACCAGGAGAAAGTCTACTAAACAAAGTAGCATACCGACTGACACCTCGAGAGAATGAGAAGGTAAAGAACCAAGTCCAGGAATTGTTAGACAAGGGGTTGGTTAGAGAGAGATTGAGTCCATGTGCAGTACCAACTGTGTTGAGTCCAAATAAGGATGGAGGATGGAGAATGTGTACAGACTCAAGAGCCATTAACAAGATCACCATCAGGTATATATTTCCTTTGCCAAGAATGGATGACTTAATGGATTGTTTAAGTGGAGCAAATTTATTTTCTAAGATAGATTTGAAAAGTGGATATCACCAGATAAGGATGAGAGAAGGTGATGAATGTAAAACAACATTTAAGACAAATGGAGGTTTGTATGAGTGGCTTGTTATGCCACTTGGCTTAACAAATGCCCCGATAAATTTTACGAGGTTGATGAATGAAATATTAAAATATTTCATTGGCAAGTTTGTGGTTGTGTATCTAGACGATATACAGATCTTTAGCAGGACTAAAGAGGGGCATTTGAGACACCTGACACTAGTGATGAGGAGACTACAGCAGGAGACGATGTTGATAAATCTGAGGAAGTCCTCTTTTATGAAGACAGAACTCATCTACTTGAGTTTTGTGATATCTTCAAATGAACTTAATATGGATCCAGAGAAGGTGAAAGCAATCAAAGAATGGCCATCACTAAGGAGTATGTTTGAGGTAAGAAGCTTCCATGGATTAGAAATTTTCTATAGGAAGTTCATCAGAGATTTCAGTGGAATTTGTACACCAATGATGGACACAGTGAAAAAGAAGAATAAGTCTTTTAAATGGATAGAGGAAGCCGAGAGGAGCTTCAATATACTGAAGGAGAAAATAACAAAATGACCAATTCTGATCTTACCAAATTTTGGAAAGACATTTCAAGTGAGATGTGATGCAAGTGGAGTTACAATTGGACCAGTTTTGAGCCAAGATAATAGTCTGGTTGCCTATTTCAGTGAGAAGTTGAATGAGACCAAAAGAAAATACTCCACATATGATAAGGACTTTTATGCCATAATTCAAGCCTTGAAGAAATGGAGACATTACCTTGTTCCATAGGAATTTGTCTTGTATAGCGACAACCAAGCTTTACAATTCATAACCAGATAGGAAAAATTGAATCAGAGGCATGCAAAGTGGATTGAATTTATGTAGAATTTTACTTTTGTCATAAAACATTTTGTTGGGAATGCTAACAAAGTTGATGATGCATTGAGCATGAGATGTTTGATTCTGCAGGAGTTTCAGGTGAAGACCTTAGGGTTTGAACACCTTAAGGAAATGTACAATGATGATCCAAATTTCAAGGAAGCATAAGAAGCATGTGTGAATCATGTGTTGAGAGACAGGAGCTAGTGGACAAAGTATATGACTCAAGAGGGATTGTTGTTCAAGGGCAATCAGTTGTGCATACCAAAATGCTCAATGAGGGATAACCTTTTGAAGGAAAAGCATAGTGGGGGATTGGATGGACATTTCTGCCATGATAAGACATTTGCATAGTTGAGCAGTTCATACTATTGGCTAGGTATGAGAAAAGAAGTGATAAAGTTTGTGAATAGATGTAGAATCTGCAACCAGGCAAAAGGAAAAAGACAGAACACTGGATTGTATCAACCATTGCCAATATTAGAGAGGCCTTGGGATGCAATAAGCATGGATTTTGTTGGGACTGCCAAGAACACAAAGAGGATGTGATTCGATATTTGTGGTGGTGGACAGGTTTTCAAAGATGGAACACGTTATCCCATGCCAGAAGACCAGTGACGCAACACATGTTGCAAATATGTTTTTCAAGGAAGTTGTGATACTTCACGGACTACCCAGGAGCATTGTCTCAGACAGAAACACAAAATTTGTTGGTCATTTTTAGAGAACACTGTGAAAGAAGTTGGGGACATATTTGTCCTTCAACTCAGCTTATCACCCTCAAACAGATGGGAAGACTGAGGTGGTAAGCAAAATTTTGGAAAACTTATTGAGGAGTCTGGTCACTGAGCATCATAATCAGTGGGATCAGATTCTGCCATAAGAAGAATTTGCATACAATGACTCACCCAATAGGAGCACTGGAAAGAGCCCATTCCAAATACTGTATGGAATGCAACCCAGGGGAGTATCTGAGTTGAGAGACTTGGAACAGAGTGAGATCATAAGCGTTGGAGAAGAAGATTTTGCTGCAAAAATGCAGAAGCTCCATAATAGATCAAAGGAAAGTTGTCGAGCTCTAACCAAGAGTACAAGCACAAAGTTGATCAACATCACAGAGAACTTCAATTTGAAGTAGGAGATTAGGTTCTGGCACATCTCGGGAGAGAAAGGTTCCCTAGGGGAACGTACAACAAGTTGAATATGAAGAAGATATGGCCATGTAAGATATTAAGGAAGTTTGGTGCAAACGCCTATGAGATTGAGCTTAGAGATGATGTGGGCATATCACCCATATTCAATGTTTCAGACCTGTACCCTTATAGAGAATATGAATCAGAGGGATCAAAAGTTCAAGAGAAGATTTAGTGGGAGAAGCAAATGCCTATAGCAGAAAAACCACAGATGGAGAAGATCAATGATCAGAGGATTGGCAAGAAGATCAGGAAGAAGACCCATTTTGAATATCTAGTCAAGTGGAAGGGACACCCAATAGAAGATGCCAGTTGGGAAAATGAAGTTGATATCCAGAAGCATGGAAAGTCAGTGTAGGAGCTCATGGACAAGAATCCATAAATTTTTGTTCAGGGGAGTATGATGTAGGAGCATCGTCAGTGAGCACGTGTGGCAGGACAACTCAACGCCTTGGAATCATTTCAGAATCTTAACGCTGGTCTTTGTTGCGAATCTTTTGGAGCTGATTGAAAAATGGAAGAAGATCAAACGCTTGGAAGCTGAATGATCACAACTGATCTGGGAGTTTCACTCCTAGTCTTGAATGTAACCAAACTTAGATATAAGTTAGGTTTTAATTTTCGAATAGACAACTAGTCAGGGGAACCCTAAGAGCCCTCTGATATAAATAGAGGTTTTATATGCCCAAATGTGGCTGCTGCGAGTTACTAGAAAATTTATGAGTTTTTAGTTGTTGTTTTGATCATAGCTGTAGCCATTTTTATCTTGAATGAATATAACAGAGGATAATGGATCCAATGCATGGTGTTGTGATTGTTTTTCAATTCCCTGTTATTGTTGTTTTCATGAATGAATGAATTTTGCTTCAAGCATATGAAATTGTGAGATGTTTGCATAAGTTCAATCTTTTCTCTTCGTTGAGTCTGTGCAAGGTGTGCAAACAGTCCAAAATGAGTGCGTGGATGGAGTCTGTTTCGACTCAAAAGCTCAGAAGAGATATCCCTTTGCAAGGAGTGCAGAGTGACTGTTGCAAGGCGTGCACAATTGTCTGCAAGAACCCAAAATTGTGTAAGAGTCTGTTGCAAGGAGTGCACAGATCCGAATTTCAACTAAGTGTCGAAGTGACTCTTTAAGAAGTCAAGAGAGAAGAAGATGAGAAAGCTCAGAAGGGATAGCGCTTTCCAGAAGTGCAGACGAGGTCCAAGAGATGGACTCATAGGAGGAACAAAGGTCGAGGCCTTTGGATACTTAGAAAATCTTCTAAGTCAGAGGAAGTCGAAAGCTAAGGAGAGAGAGTGACAGTGGTCGTTGGATCACCGATTCAGAGGACCAACAATCGTTAGATCAAATCAAGGTGCACGAGCCTTAGCATTTTTCACACGCAAGAGAGGGAACTTGCCAAAGTTCTAAAGTCTCGAAGTAATTTGGGACCGTCCGATCGTTCGAAGTAAATATCAAACGTCGGATCATCTGAAGTAGATCTGAACCATCAGATATGAATAACAGGTGGCGCAAATATGTGGATCCCAGGTAAAGACCCAAAGTAAACATCAATTGTCTGATCTAAAGGGCAGGTGGCATAAATCTGTGGACTCCGGGTAAAGACCTGAAGTAAATATCAATCGTTCAATTCAGGAGAATTAGATCTGAATCGTTGGTTTGGAAGAGAAAGATCTCAATTGTTAGTCCAGAAGCACCGTCAAGATCGTAAGATCGATGTTAACGCTCGATTGCGGGGCTAGAAAGTGTCTGGACGTTAAAATTTTGAGGACAGGCCACAATCAAAACCACGGTATCGGTGAAGAGGTATGTGGCAATTGGAGGTAAATTGCGGGGAGAAAAGCGGTTAATCCCAAACAACTCTTGGGTGCGCCCTCAATCGTGTGTTTATGCAAGGACCTAGCCCGAGGTCACATGTGACAAGGGGATAACGAGAAAAGAGCTAGTACTTGAAACCTGAGAGTTCAACAGTTGCGGAAAGAGGTCGTGGGTGCCATAGAACCTGCACCAGAGGACTGAGAGGACCTATGTTAATTCGCAAGTGAGACCATTAAGGTCTCAGAGAGCCAATTCGGCTCGGAGTTGAAGATCCTTGACCGGGAGGTTGCGTAGCCCTTAGGAGAGAAGGGTGGGGTTGCATCAGTAAACAATCAACAAATGGTGCCTTCGTGAGAAATATTTTGAGAGTAACAGTTCAAACAAAACTGCACAACATGCTCGGATGCAGATGTTTGTCCCTCACCATCAAATTTGACTTGCGACGAGAGATATATCATCTTTATAGGAGTGTTGGAAGGTATAGGACCATAAATGCATCTCCATAAAGGGATTCAGAAAGGATTTGTGTATACTCGTTGGAAAAAAATAACACAACAGACTCCAAGGTCTCAACTTGTCTTCTGGACCTCCTTCTAGTAGCAAGTTTACGACTTGGCTATTCATTTTGATATGGACAGACATTAGCTCAAACTGTGTATTACTATCATCTCTCGATCTACATTCTCCTTTCTCTGGTGACAGGTTCTCTGTTGCTTGTGAAAACAAGTGAAGTTCCTTGTTGGCTTTCCTCTGTTGAATCCTGGCAGTTCCCCCTGGTGGAAATAGCCCTATAAAAGAGTGTATTATCCCTACTATTGCTGCTAACATATCTCCATCTCTATCCATCTCTTTGCTAAAAAATGTTGTTTTCCATGTCCTCTACTTCCTCTTATAACTTCTTGTTGAAAATTTTGATTAAGCAGTTAATAGTATTCATAATTATTTAACATTTAATTCATAGCATAGTAACTGCATGCATGAGAATCACTGAAAGAAATACATTCACAATATACACAAGGATTTATCCTAGGAAACCCTCTTGGGGAAGAAAATCGAACATAATTTCTTCAGTATAGATTGATCAACCAAGTATGATGTCAGAGATATACAAAAGATAAGATAGAAACCTGTTGACGGGCGAAATTGACCGTCCGTCAACTGGAAGAGCGAGTCCGGTCCGGGGTTTTCTAAATAACCCAAGCCGTTTGGTGTAACTCGTTTTGACGGGTTTAATGGCTCCGTTAGCCAATCTAAGAATCCTAAAAGAAACAAATAAAAGAGAGAAATAACTAACTAATTACTAAATACTATATATATGTACATATGCTCTAATGTAACTATAGTAGTTATATTTAAGCAGAAGATATACAAGTCTCATTTATTTACATGATTTACAAGCTGCAAGTTTTAATCAAAACTTATAAAAATCAATGGAAAAATGATTACTTCTAGGAAGCAGATAAAGAAAGCACATAAAAATATTTATTGTTTTTCTTTTATAAATTTAATGAATCTTGCAAAAAAGTTAATGAAACATGAACATGTGGATAGTCAAAGCTAAACCATACATTCATTGTTTCATTCATAAACAACTTAACTAAATAACACACATAATAACCTGTCGCTAATCGACGAAACTTATCTTTCTGTGTTGTATGAGCTCCTGCATGTACTGTTGTTAAGGGAAACCTATAACAGAACAATACTAGCACTTCCAGAATACATTCAAAGAAGTATTTGATATTGGAGTAAATTAA